>BMAV01022522.1:197500-201905 GCA_019973955.1 Trichonephila inaurata madagascariensis
CAATACTAAGTTAAAAAACGTTTTAAAAATTTTCCAGTGACCCCATCGGATTTTTATTAAAATTTATACAAAATTAACACTTTTTTTTGATAATTTGTAGGCTTTAATTTCCAAATACCGTTCCCCACCTTTTAAAGTAGGCGCGGTTGGGCATTCGGGGGGGGAGAAAGGAACAAATAAGCAAATCCTCTATAGTTGCAGATTGTTTGGGTGTGTGTGAATGACAAATAACATATTACGATTGTAAAAAAAATTACTTTTTTTAGAATCTTTTGAATTGGGTCATCTCCCCAATCGGTTTTAAGCAATTAATTATTTTTTCTGTGATTCACTTTTTTTACAAGAGGATTTGCGATTTGTTTTAAAAAACTTTAAACAATGTTATATACTCCAGAACATAAAACACATATCGCTTTGTCGTCTTTACTGATAATGCCATATTACTCTAGATTCACCAAATTTGAAATTATGTGTTACATTTATAGTATCTAGCCCTCTTTATTCTTCTGCTGAACTAACCATGTTAAATAACAGTCAAATATCGTAAATATAACACAAATAAACTTTAAAATCAGTCGGGCATTGAAATTCGCTATGCGTAGACAAAGTTTGCATCATAACATTTTTTTCTACAACTTAAAAGGCAAGTAACAAACGGTATCTACCGCCGCACCGCGACCGATCATTCGTAATACTTCATAGAGAACTTTGTTATTTTGAAATAAAATGCAAACCATTTTGATTGCTGCCGTGCCCAAAATATTGTGTCACGTGCCCTGAATGGCACGCAGGCCAATGGTTCGCCATTCCTGGTATAAACCCTTTATCTGGATAAAATTTTAAAAAATCATTCAATTGGATTTATAATGCTGTTGTTTTTTCTGATTTTCAACATGGCAGTTTCATCTTCATCAGACCGAAGTGTATAGACTGATTCCACATTTGGCAATTAAGAATAAGTAGAATGTAATTAGTATTTCTTTTATTTTTTGAAAGCTTTTAAATTTTAATTTCTACTATGTTATGCACACAATGAAAAAATACAACAAACGAAGTTTAAAGAATATACACATATAAGTATTTCTGGTCCATTTCCATCTTAATGTATTTTTGGTACTTTAAAATTAGAATACAATTCCACATTTGGGCATCAAAATGAGTGATATTAGCCCCAGAATAAGTTAATCAAATTTTATTAGATAGATTTTACGTATAACATATGAAACAATCATATTTCCAACAAAACAACCCTAGCTAAATATTTCAAAACATCTTCGCTACGCATAGGTTAAGAAACACGGAATAATTGTTTTCTTAATCCCACTGCTAATGTTAGTTGGCATCATTATAAATTGCAGTGAAATGAGTCTTGAAATGGAAGGTCAAAGGAACTCTGAGTTCATAATGACTCCTGTGTAAGTATCTCATTTCTCAAACTTTAAATTCGTGCAATGCCAAGAATTAGAGAGGTCCCGTAGAATTAAATTGAAGGCAGTTTCTATGTTATTCCGGAACATCATCCAAAATATTTTGACTTTTTTTTTCCTTGTTTACCCTTTTTTTTTAATAAAATCACTTCTCCGTTATTATGTATTTATTTTTCAATTACTTCTGTTACTCAATCTCCCTGTATTTATTTATTTATATCTTGTTCAAACTTTCAATCGTTACTAAAATGTTTTCCATTCATCCATTCAAGTCCAGATATATTTTTTTAATCTTGTGGTGAATGACACTTGATGTTAATGCAGTTTTTTTTCAAATATTTGTTCATTAATTGTTTTAAATTTGAATAAATTAACCAAAATAATGCCCCCCAGCATAGGGGGGGTTTGACTCTCGGCTTGAAAACCGAAGGGGTTCGATCTCGAACCCCGGGAAAAAAACATGGTTGATCTTCTTGGGGGAAAAAATTTCCCCTTTTCACCTGTAAGGGAAAGTCTCGAATGGAAAGCAGTGCCCCCCTTCTGTTATATACGGGGGATCATCGTTTGTAATAAATGTCTATATTCTTCTGTTTGTATTGTATATTTATGTTCTTCCTCTCATATTCCATATATATATATATATATATATATATATATATATATATATATATATATATATATATATATACCGTATCCAAAGACAACAAAAAAAAAATGTGGATACCATATATAAGAAGGAAAATCGCTCTCGTCGTGTCCCGGTAGCGCAATGGACAGCACATTAGACTTCTAATCCAAAGGTCGTGGGTTCGAGTCCTACCTAGAATAGCCTAATTTCTGAGATTGTGACTCCTTGTTACTATACTATTTTATTGGAATAATTTAATGAATGAATAAATAGAAACAAACTAACACAAAAATAGACCAACACCCTATATAGAACGAAAATGGAAAATTTCAAGGAAAACCACTTTCTATTTTGTCACTAAATAGTGTGATTCTGTCATATGTATATTATATATATATATATATATATATATATATATATATGTCATATGTATATTATTTAATAAAAAATAACTAAACGATTTTTTTTGTTAACTTAAATAGGAATTGACATAAAAAAAAATACATTACTTGTTTTTAATGATATTTTCGCGAATTTGTTCATTTACATCACATTGGTAATTTCTCACTTAATTTTCTTAAGAGATAATATTTTAAAGAATTTGAAATACCCCTAAAATGATGATGTGCTTCACATTATTAAATTGTGTTCTATTCCGCAATGTTAAGAAGTAAACTTTTTTTATTCACACACTTTTTTTTTAAATTTATTTTAGCAGTTAAAAAAAACTAAACACGGTAAACATGCATTGATATTCAATATAAGTATATTACTCACCAGTTTGTGATGTAATTTAAGGTTGGATGGCGGTATTTCGATTTTTAAATACCCAGATTTGAGATATCATGACAAACTGTCAAGTGCATTTTTCTTAACTACGTACGTTACAATTGACAAATATCCACTTTTTAAGGTAAAGTTTCCTCAAAAAGCAAGAATTATTGACTGGAAATATTTGATTATACGTATAGAGTGACTATGACGTCACATGAATTTATTCTAATACATTTCTATAGTTTTTTGCTGTAGTTAACCACGAAGGGATTATTATTCTAGCATCCAATAACACCACTTTTAAAAATTGTATTTATTACCTTGCAAAAAGTGCGCGAGGCTTGATGAGCCTGTGTGACATCATATATATGTAAATAATACATCACCGACACAGCTGCTACTAATTTTCGCCTCATTATTTAAAAAAAAGATGTTTTACTTATTTTTATTGCAAACAAGTATAAAACTGAATTTGTGAGACAAATTAAATTCTTACTGTCATGATAAGGGTTTTGTATTGAAACACTTTTTGTATAAGATTTTAAATTTACTAAATAATGTGAAAAAACTTTTTATGGTTTAAAGAAGCATTTTCTATTTGACAAGAGATAAGATTTGTCGATGGCTACAGGAGAGTAGAATATGAAAAGTATTTGAAAGTGTATTAATCTTTATAAGTCTTTGTAACTATAAAAGGGTTGAAATAAAAAATAAAAGTTTACTTGATAAGAAAATATATATATTTTTACTTGAATAGCCGTAATTAGTTGAAAAGAGAAGTTTTTTGGGGGAAATATGTTATAAGCATCGTTTTGCGTAAAAAGTTGTTTTTTTTTTTTGTTAATTTTGCTTTTTATTGCTTTAATTTGACACCATTGGTTTGGTTTCCCTCAGACACACTGAAATTTTCTACTGAATTAAATTACTTTTATATTAGATTTTGCGGTGGTCTCCACCAAAGTACGCTTTTTCTGTTAGGAAACTAGTATTGTCTCAACGGTCATGAAGTTTCGAGTGGGAAAGTATTCGAAACCGGATACAGTGACGCTTATGTTCTGAGGCAAGTCAACCTTTGACCTTCCTTTATCCAGCTGGCACAATTCTCACGCGAATATTTAGCTTCAAAGTACACCGAATGAGGGGTAACTAGGACCAATAGCCGAATAGAAATCCTGGATACGTCCAAAGAGAAGCGATTCTGCATCACGTGAAGTTTGGAAGGGCGTGACGTATTGGATCTATAAAGACAAGAAAGCTTTTTACAAAAGCTTCCAGACGGAGATACTCAACGACACTTTTACACGCTTCAATACTCCGACGCCCCCCAAAACACTCCAATAGACTCTCTCTTCGATTGACTTCCAGATTCACTTCGAATCTCTCATACTTGTTATGACCTATTAAGACTCACACCTACGAGCATCCCAATGTCGTTCTAACGTAGCCTTTTAAAGGAGTGATCCGGCCTTATCAATGACCTCAACACCTTTGAACCCTAGCAGTGCTGAAGCAATTTCAGTGGGAAAATACTAAACAGACATTTGGTTACATTTATTAAGTGTCACTCACCTCTTCT
>BMAV01022523.1:0-80241 GCA_019973955.1 Trichonephila inaurata madagascariensis
GCAACTTTAAATTTCGTTAAAAAATTTTTTAAAAGTTGAGGGATAGATGGGCGAAAGGACCGTCCAAGTTGTATTGAACTATTTTGCTCCCCCAAACGTAGTAACTTTAAAATCATTAAAAATCGAAAATTCAGTCCCAAAAGTTCTCGGGTTTTTTCAGTTTATAAAATTCTTGATGATCGTTTCCAAGATCTTTCTGCACGAATAAACAGAAATATTATTGTACCTAAACTTACTACATCCCGTTTTGTGAGGTAATTAGTAGAATTTCGGTTGACATTTTCAAGACGTCTTTACGATGAAGATTTGTTTGTAAGATCGATTGTATGTATATCATTATGCTGAATGCTAAGAAGGAATTCATTAAATAGGGCCTGAGAACATGTTGATTGGACAAAAGAATCGGGCATGTTTTAAGGCATGGGCCAATTGGAACTGGGTCCAGAGAATCGGCCTTAAGAAAGGAGGAGGAGAGGGCTTATCTCGTTCTCCACTTGTTCTCAATAAGATCATGATGCGAATAGCTTAAATCGTCAAATGTTATTCTCAGAATTATTATGTCATGTCCGTCGTCCTACTCTAAGCCGATACCAACCACTATATACCCTCACTACACATTTAGTTGAAAGGCGGTAGTCAATCGAGTCTGTTTGTGCCAAGGATTGGGAGATTGATTGAATATTAACGTCGCACTGTTCAGCTATAGAGGGCTTTTGGCGCCCGGCCCCAGTTTTTGAACCATGGTCGGACGTGGACGACACCAAAAGGCACCCCCCCCCAACGCCACACCCCCACCAAGGGGAGGACGTTTCAGCCCCGACAAATTTAACGGCATGGCCCCCCCGGCGGGGTCTTTAGTGGTTTGGGCTCAAACTCGTGACAAGGAAAACCACGGTCCGATACCTATTAATCCCAACGCTCCCCAAAGATTGTGAGAATCACAATTTTTTTTTTTTGTTACCGTTTGCAAGAGTATTTGACAACGTATACTTTATATATTGTCTACTTAAAAGGGGCCGAAGATGGTCCTACTTTTGCATAGGGACCCAGGATATCAAGAAGACTTAAGACGTCACTGCAATGCATGAATGGCAGTCTGTACTTTTTACAGAAGATCAGTCTAAGTAAATTTTAGGAAGTTATCCTTGTCATTAGATTGCTAAGAACCAGTTACCTGAATCCAACATTGATGAAAAACACTCTGACCTTTAGTACCGAGTTTAGGACCGGCAAGCTTCATCATGATGGAATCATGGTGGAACCTCTTCAGGAGGTCACACAAATTTATATGTGATCAGTGGAGGCACCATGAATAATCAAAGATATCAGAACGAAATACTTGGTCAACTTGAGAGACCTTATGCTGCTGCTGGTGAAGAGGATTTTATTACGATAGACAATAATACTTGTCAACATCGAACTCTGTTTGTAGGCAGAGACCTTATTGATCAGGGCGTTAGGCCAATGAACTGCTCAATTTGTTCACCTGATTTAAATCTTGGCAGAGTAATTGCAGCTCTGAATCCCCTGCCAGAGAATTGTTTGAATATCCATTTATATGCCCGACAATTTAAACTTTTGATAGGGAAACCGATACTTATCCCACGTTAAGGCTAGGGAAGTATATGTTTGTTATTAAATTCTAGATATTTGTTTGAAAAAATCAAGAATTACTCAATTTACAATTTTTGCCAAATGAAAATTGTCTTAAAATATGAATAATGCAACGACGAACCTTCATTTAAGAATTTATTACCAAACTATATTGGAAAAATTGTAATTGAGAGGAATTACACATTCATAATCAAAACCATTAAGGTTCCCAATAGTTCTAACAGGACGCTGATTTATTGCCAAGAGAAGAGCGCCGACTGGTGGCATTATTGGGAAAGGGAAAAATAGAACTGGGGCCTTAACACCTAGATGGATGTTTAAATTATATAGCCTTGTATAAAATAAAACATAAAGAAAAGGGAATTAAATGTAATATACACTAAACAACAATTTTATATGATTTATTTTTTTGGAATTTATCTATATATATTATTTCAAAAATCATTTCCAAAGTCCTCTTCTTTCTGATCTTTTGGAAACTTCTGAGCATCTTTAGATTCCAATTTAGTGCGTATGCATGAAACATATTAAATTAAATATGTATGATTAAAAGGGTTAAAAACGGTAATAATTTTTTATTCATCAATTGTAAAAATGATGCATTAAAAAGGATTGTACTTGTATAATGAATGAGTTAATCTAAAAACGTATACGAAGAAAACCGTAAAAATTTTTGTAATTTTGTTTTAAAAAATATTAAAATTTTAAAAAAAATAAAAAAAGAAAAGAAAAAGAATAGAAAGAAACTTTAAAAATAAATAAAAAAAGGGTGGGAAAAAAATTCAACCCGGGAATATTAAACCATTAAAAAGTTATAATCTCTCTCTCTCTCCCCAGGGTTTAAATCCCCCCTCAGATAAGCAAAAAAAAAATGTAACAGTTTTTAAAAAATTATTTGAAAATTTAAATAGACTCTCTTGAAAATTTCCCAAAAATTTCCCGTTTTTTTTTAAGAGATTCCATAAAACTATAATCATTTATTTTGTGACAAATATGAAGTAAATATTTGACCAAACTTTGTTTGGAGCGTTTTTAAATATCTTAGAAAAAATTTTTATTTAGCAGCTTTATAAAAATACAAATATAAATAGACATTTTTTCTCCGATCATCTTTTTCAGATCGTTTTTTTAAAGGAATTTTTTGTGTGTAGCAATCCAAATGTATGTGTATTTATTTCATCCATTTTAAATACTTTTCTTTTTGAAAATTGATAGTTTTTATGTACCTGGAAATAGTTTTTATAAGGTATTGTGTGCACCCAGATTGTATGGACGCGGTAGCCTAGTGGTCAAGGGTCCCATTTCCTGGCTGACGTATTGTTCGAGCAGCACCGCTGAAGACCCGCTGGTATGGGCTGATGTACGTTAAATCTGTCGAGGGGCGAAACGCCCTTCCCCTTTGGGGATGTGGAAGTTAGTAGAGAGGGTGCCAACTCAGGTGTCCTCTCCATCGCTTGACCATGGTTCAGAATTACGAGGTTCGTTGCCAATAGTTCTCGCCTCAACTTTATAGTGTGACGAAAATATAATTCTCTTTCTTTGTACTCAGAATATTGTATTTCATTTTCTTAATTGTTTTGTAACGAATCAAAATTTCTAGCAAAGATGAGTCAAATGAAGTTTCCTGTTCTTTTTCAAAGTTCGTCTTCATTGTTTAACCTAACTTAAAATATATGAAAACTACAGAAATTTACACTCATGGACAAAAAAAAATAGCGCACCAAGAAGGAGTCTTCGAAATGAAACTAAATTTTACATACGTAAATGACTATTTTGATATTAGAAAATGATTAGAAAATCAAAGAAAAAGGATCATTTATTTCATAGAAAAAGGCAAAAGAACGGAGGATTTAATACCCTGTTAAACCCCCTCTAGCACGAATGCCCGGCGCGATTGAGGCGTACAAGTTCTGTATGATGTCTTGAGACATTTCAGTCCATATTTGCTGTAACCTTGACTCTAGTTCGTTCAAACTCGTGGGATGCCCAACTCGCTGTCCCAAATGATTCCAGATATGCTCGATTGGAGACAAATCTGGGGATCGGGCAGGCCAAGAAAGGGAAGTAACAGTGCGGAAATAGTCTTGTGACACGCTTGCCGTGTGAGGTCGAGCATTGTCTTGTTGAAAAAGGGCCCCTGAGAGCCGTTGCATGAGTGGCAACACATGTGGTTGCAGGATGTCATGGACATCCCGCTGGGCTGTCATGGTGCCACGGATCAATACTAGGGGTAACCGTGTATTGTAGACAATGGCACCCCATACCATCACACCAGCTGTGGGAGCGGTGTGTCGCTGTAAAGCAATGGCAGGATTGAGGCGTTCACCATGGAGTCTTCACATACGAACACGATTGTCATCACTGCTGAGATTGAATCTGGCTTCGTCTCTAATGACGACCTGGTTCCATTCTGCTGCAGTCCAGTTTCATCGTGCGTGGCATCACTCTAAACGGAGGCGTCTATGGGTGGACGTAAAGAGCAGCACACGTAATGGGCACTGCAATACCAAATGTCCTTCAGCCAGGCGTTTTCGTATGGTTTGAGAAGACACAGGGGTCTCTAGTGAAGGTGCTACCTGTGCCTGGACGGCGGCCGATGAAACAGTTGGCTGTAGGCGTGTATTTCTTACGATGTGGTGGTCTTCTTGATGACTGGTCTGTCGAGGGCATCCTGAGCCTGGTCTTCGGGTAAATGACATCTCTCAGATCCACTGGTCCCAACACTTCCTCTCAACACAATCAGAGTGGCCTAATTGACGAGTTACTCGCCTAGCTGATCACCCAGCTTCCATCATGCCGATGATTCTCCCCCTCTCAAACTGTGACAGCTGCTCATATTGTTTTCGAAAACGGCGTAATGGCATGTCTACCTCAGCTCTTCCTTGTAAACGATTCAGCACACTCAAACAAGCTTTGGTTACCTGTTTTATACTCCACGCAGAACGACGTAAAACGCCCTCTACCGGCTATATGTAATGCGCGATCACACTGCATTTCCAAACATTTGCATATATCCCCAACATGTATCTTTATGCCAAGTTTCGTTACGATCCCGCAATTATTTCTTGGTGCTCGAATTTTTTTTGTCCATGAGTGTATTTAAAAAAAAGCAATTACACACAAAACAAACGCTTAGAAGTGAGAATAGCTCAAGTACAGATTGAAAATTGGCCCAAAATTCATAAATATAATTCATTGATTAACAGCAGGGGCGTAATGGAGAATATTAGGAGCACCCTGAAAAATCAGGTTTTAGGCCCCATGCCGGATTTTATAAAGGATCGCAAAACCATAACCTTTGAACCTCCTAGAATCCTGAGCTCCCCGCGATACAGGGGTGAACGTTATGCCACTGCTTAACAGTATGTTTATAAATTTAACATTTCCCTCTGTAGGAAAGAAGAGTAATTAAATAAAAAGAATGAGTGATATACTAAATTAATATGTAATATTTAAATAGATAATTTTCGCAAACAAAGAGTACCAATTATATTTAGCGATTACAAAATAATTTGAATGTTACTTAGCTTCACACACAAATAATGATTTTAATTTATTCCATATATGCGGATTTTATGAGAGTTTTAAGGAAGTGGGTGTTCAGCTAACTTTAATTGATAAGACGGATTTTCGTTCCGTTTAATGTTACATCGAGTCTAAATCGGAAGCACACTCGTGAAGGATTCTGGGTCAAGGCAAAATTCCACATGAGAGACTCCCAACTTCTTTTTTTTTCTCCTACACCAGTAATTTGTCTGAAAAAAATATACAGGAGGAGAAAAAAGCAGGTGTTGGAAAAATACATGAGAAGGAGGAGAGGGGAAGAATTCACTGCGTGACTTTTTCATATGATCTTCGTCATCTCTGATGTGAAATGGGCTCTGCAAAAATACGCAATTTCTCATAGCACAATCGTACTAGAGATTCGATTAGTTATTTGATTTTTTATCTAAAATAGTTTGATGAGGGTTGCAAACAAATGATCAAATTTTAACTCCTTAACGCATTTACCCATATCTGATACGGGTGAGAGTTACCTGCAAATTTGCACATGCCCGGATCGTCCGTGAACAAGATTTCATACGGGCAATCTTGTATCTTGCGTTATTTTATGGCCGCGGTAGCCGAATGGTATCGGTATCGGATCGTCGCATGCCTTGTCACGAGTTCGAGCCCAGTACCACTAAAGACCCGCCGTGTAGGGCAGCGATGCACGTTAAATCTGTCGAGAGCTGAAATGTCCTCCCATTGGTGTGGTGTGGTAGTTAGGAGAGAGGGGTGCCAGCTCAGGTGTCGTCCACGTCACTTGACCATGGTTCAAAATTACGTTGTCCGTCGCCAAAAGCCCTTGTGTAGCTGAACAGTGCGACGTTAATATTCAATCAATCCATCAGCGTTATTTTATTTCTAATGCCCCTCTGAGATCCGTTCTAGAAAAAAAGAAGATATATAGAGTATAATTATAATCTATATTAGGGGTCGGCAACCATATAGCTGTGGCGTGCCAAGCCAATCTACCAATAGGATTCAGGGTGCAACACTGTAAAACCAAGGTAAGCATTCCGTCGATCGCGATCGACCGGTGGACCGTTAAGACATTTTGGGGTGACCGCCTGAAAATTTTACTCGTCAGTAATTATATACGGAAAATTCAAGTTTGGCTAACAGTACGAAGACTATATATATATAAATAAGTCTTCTCTACTGACTATAACAACAAAAACTAACTTTACATAAAAATGTTTTATTTTTTAATGTATTTTGAATTGTTTCATAATAAATGCATCATTTGATATAATTATATTTTGGGCTATTATTATTAAGTTTGTATCTTGAGTTTTCCTTTAAACGTGGTTTTAAAGTGTTGTTTTTTTTTAATTTTAATTCTGTAGGTAAGTACACATATTCCGTACTTATTATTCAGTTATAATAATAACCTTTTCCTTACCTAACGACACCTACGACATTAGGCAGTGGCACACACAAGAATTTTTAAAAGAGGGGGTGAAGGGTTATGAAGGAGGGTCCGGACCCGTGGACCCTACCCCCGCCCTTGTGTGCGCCACTGACACTGAGTGGACCGCAATTCCTTGAAAAAATTAGAAGTAGCCCTTACCCTGGAAAAGTCTGCCCACCTCTGCTGTATGACATGTTTGAAACATTTCGATTCCCACCATAATGCATGCAGAGTTAGAGAATAGAGGTCAATAATATAGATATTTACTGTTTTATTATATATCAATTTTGTATCATTGAAAGATATTTCTTAACATAAAAAAATAAACAGCATTAAATGAAACTACTTCTTCAAAAAAAAATTTTTTCTTAAAATTGTACATATATTAAGTATTTTTAAGCATATTTATTAAAATAAGAAATAGACAACATAAAATATAAGTATTTCCCTACATTATAATTAAATAAAAATATAAATAAAAATTTTAGCGCGAACTTGAGCACTTGCACCTTTCTACTTTCATATCGCATTGTCAGGGGTATAATGTGTGACTTTCAATTAGAAACGATTCTGAGCATTCAGTTGTTAAACAATATCTTTGCGGACTCTAAATATTTTTTCACATGAGGAAAAGATTTTTATTTAGATATGTAGAACCAAAAGCGGAAAGCTATGCAATTTTCTCTTTTCAAACAATTAAATTTTTACTTAATGAAATTCAGTACTTTACAAAATAGCTGTAAATTTATCTTTAGAGTTATCTTTCAGATTTTTTTCGTAATTCCTTAGATATCCATAATTCTGAAGATGTTTGTCAAATAAGGTCTATTACAGATTTATCAACTTCCATCCGCTCAAAAGCTGAGAAATTTATATAGTGCAGAGTGCCATTAAGAACTATTCTGCATGCCATAGGTTTCCGACCCCTGAGCTAAAGGGTAAGAATCAATTTGTACTTATTTGTATAAGCGCAGTCTCTCGTATTTGTCAAAATGTAAATCCTCCTTAATTATGAACCGTAAAAGGGATTACGACTAAATGGTTCTGGCGCGAATTCATGTAGCAATATCATCAGCAAGCATCTAGAATTATCTACAATCATCTGTTATTGTCTATATTTGTCTACTTTGTGTGTGGACTATTTATACATGTTTCAGTAGTGTCGTTCTTTTGTGGTTCGGCGTTGTTCTAGCTTAAAGTGCCAATTAGAAACTGGAATTAGAGAGGATAGACCCCGTGAACAGCACATTGTTTACACATTGTGTTTATATCATATAAACATAGTCTTATATAAATTCATGCTGCATGAAACATCTGATACAAAAAATAGGGTTAAAGTAATTCTTATTCTAATTGTCTGAAGTCGATCGCTTACCTTTGTTTCATACCTCTCAGGCTGGAAGCTTTTAAATTCATTAGTTAACTGGAACAAGTAATATAAGAAAAATTTAAGTCAATTCCTACTTAGATCAACAAAGAAAAATTTTATTTTAGTTGCTTTTTATTAAATAGTTATAATTAATATAAATTTGTATATACATATGACAGAATCACAACATTAAGTGGTCATTAATTTTTATTAATTATCATTAAAGTATCGTATTACTATCCAAGACAATCGTGTGTATAAAATTTCAGTTCAACTGAATACTTTAAAACGTGAGAAAAAAACCTTTTCAAGTTCTGAAACAAGTCACCAAAATGGTCGGTAAATCGCCAAAAATGATGCCAAGGTGGCTGTATTTGTAATTCTTTAAATAATTAGTTTTAATCAATTAATTTTTATTAATTATAATTAAATTATTGTATTGTCATCCAAAATAATCATGCATATAAAATTTCTGCTCAATTGAGCGCTTTAAAAAGTATTTTATTAACGATTGAAAATTCCACCAAGATAAATGAATAAATAAATACATAGAGAATGTGAGCTAATAGTAGGAATTGAAAAAGTAGTTTGTTCTTGATCCATCTTCAGGTATGTCTTAAGATTTCTTGAGGGCCTGGGCCAATATGCAAAAGTAGGTCCCACCTGTGACCCTTAAAAGTAGACAGTATATAGCATACGATGTTGAATACTCGTACAAATGATCATTTGAAATAAATAAATGTGCATGGCTAACAAACTCACAATCCAGCTGGACCGACTACCACCTTTCGATTTAATGAGTATTGATGACGTATAGTGGCAGGCCTAGGCCTAGATATGTACATTGGTCATCATATAATAATGCGGTCTTGCCACTGTTTCCAGTTGGTATCAGGGGCGGCTTTAGTAGTTTTGCCATCTCGGACAAAAATGGAAAATGCCGCCCCTCTCTGAAGCAAAAAATTATAATTAAAAAAGATGGATTGTTCACATAAATAAACGCCTATAAAACTTGAATAATTTTTGAGAACAAAAAGGCAGCATAGCAATTATATATATTATTTAAAGCCTTAAAAAGTACAAAATAATTCGAAATTAAGAACAGAATTACCTGTTATTATTTGAAACGAGTAAAATGTAAGAGAAGGAATCGTCCATTTCAGCAGGCCAATTTCTTCGAAAAAAAGTCTACTGATAGTGGGGATCACAAGTGTTTATTTTAACTTATATTAACTACACTTGAGACTAAAATAAAACACCTCATGAGGCTCTCTATCAACCGAAAACTCTAATTACCCTTGCCCCCTTTTGGATGGCTGAAACAGGACATCGTACAGGTGAAAAGAATGTTCGGGACCTCCTCCGTTGGGGAGCAAGTTCCATAAAAATGTGTAAACCTATAAAATTTTATGATTTAACATGTACCCCGTTCGAACCATTCAAGTTCAAAAAAAAGGGCTAACTTTAAAATACAGGTAAAAAAATAAGTTAAAATTACTTTAAAAAATGAAATCCAACCCATCCAATAATATTTCAGAAAATATTAAAATCTTTTGTAATAAAAAAAAAAATATTTCTCTCAAACAATCTAAATCTTCCCTTTTTACCCCCGGGCGGGGGCCCAAAACCAGAGCCCCCCTTTTTGGTATATAGTTCGAAATCCCAATTTTCAGGAGAACTATAAGTAGCATCAGACGAAAGGAAATTTAAAAATTAAAAAACTCGGGAAATTTAGTAAAAAGCCACCACTGTGGTGCCACCATAAAAGGGTGTTTAATTTGGGGACTTTCCGGCAAAGGTTGCTTAAAATGTAGCCCATTAGAAGAAAGAGGCTTTTAGGAGAATATGTCAGGGAAACACTACCCATTAAAATACCGTAAAATCCGACGTATAAGCCCCCAACACAAAAGTAAGATCAAAATTTTAAAGGGTTGAGCGTTATCAGGGAAAAAAATTAATTTCAAAAAATAAAAGGAGAGCAAAAAAAAATCAGACTTCTTCATATATCGAAATACGCTTTATTTAAAAGAAATGAAATAGTCCCTTATGAACTTAAAGAGTTGTATTTTTAGTAGTATACCATGTTTTTGCAAAAAGCATGGGATAATACCTCGAATAAATGACTTCAAAATAAACAAGTAACATAAATTTTTTTTTTAAGTCAATTCCTACTTAGATCAACAAAGAAAATTTTTATTTTTTAGGTACTTTTTATTAAATAGTTGCAATTAATATAAATATGTTTTTTTACATATGACAGAATTAAATAGGGTAATTAATTTTTTTTAATTTCCGTTAAAAAGTCATCCAAAACAATCGTAATATAAAAAATTTTAGTTCAACTGTCTTTAAAACGTGAGAAAAAAAACCTTTTCGAGTTTTTGCAAAGTAGCCAAAATCGCTAAAATCGCCAAAAATGATGCCAAAGTGGCTGTATTTGTAACTTTTAAAAAAAGTTTTAATCAATTAATTTTTTAATTTAATTTAATTTTTTTAAAAAAATTTAAATTTTAAAAAAACTTCAGCTCAATTGAGCGCTTTAAAATGTATTTTATTAACGATTGAAAATTCCACCAAGATAAATAAATAAATAAATATATAGATATTGTGAGCTAGTAGTAGGAATTGTGAAAAAGCATTGTGCATACGTACATTTCAGGTTTTTCGTAAAAAAGAAGGTGCGTGTTACGCGGCTAGATGATTACTGTTTGAGAAATCATGAGGTTTTATTTACATGTAAACTGATGCGCAATATGAAATTAAGTAATTATTAAGAACGTTATAAAACTGTAATATTCATAATATAATAACTTATTATAAAACTATAATGTTCATAATAACAACTTATTATAAAAATATAATATTCATAATAATAACTAATTATAAAACTATAATATTCATAATAATAACTTATTATAAAACTAAAATATTCATATAATATAATAACTTATTATTATAAAACTATAATATTCATTATATTAATTATAAAAAAATACGATATCAATAGCAAACCTTGAAGTTAATTTTTCAAGACATTAGTTCAATTCCTACTATTAGTTCAAACTCTCTCTATCTTGTTTAAATTTTCAATCTTTTTAAAAAAATATTTCTTTTATCAAATTCCCCCATTTTTTAAACTTGTAGTGGATGGCACTTGATGTTAATATAGTTTTTTCAAATATTAATTCATTAGTTAAACATAATGAACAAATAGTAACAAACAAAAAATAATAGTCCAACACCATATATACAAAGAAAAATCGTTCTTTGAGTCCCTGTAGTGCAATGGCTAGGGCGTTAGACTTCTAATCAAAAATCGTGGGTTCGAATCCCACCTGGGACGGCCTAATTTCTTAGAGAGAGAGTATGTGATTTTTTTTGACGAAACTATTTTATAAGAATAATTAAATATTATGAATGAATAAATAGTAACAAACAAAAATAATAGTCCAACACTCCAATATAGAAAGAAAAATGGAAAATTGCAAGGAAAATCGCTTTCTATTTTTCCACTTAATATTGTGATTCTGTCATATGTATATACATATTTATATTTTAATTGTAACTTTTTAATAAAAAGTATCTAAATTAAAACTTTTCTTTGTCGACCTAAGTAGGAATTGACTTAATTTTTTTTTTATATTGCTTGTTTTCTGCGATTTTTCAAACCAAATATTAATTACCTTGATAATTAACAACAAAAAATAAGAACCAATAAAAAGTAACATCCGATTTTCGCCATACTATATTTAAAATCGAAAGCCTTTTCTGTGGGTAACCAAATAATCACCGCATAATGAATAGCCCAGATAACGAGCTTCATTTATCAAAAAGAAAACAACCGCATTAGCATTCAACGCTAAAAAGGAATCAGAGCAACAAACTGTGATCGTGAACAAAAGACTGCCTGTTTCTGTGATGGATCTTTTGCCGCGATTTTGGACGAGATGCTCCACAAAATTTTAAATCCAATAGAGGAGGGCGCCTGTGACAGAGAGCTAAAGATCGAGAACAACAACAAAAAAAGAACGCTGGCGTGCGATGGGTGATTTTGAAATCTCAGCGTATCACTCGAATGCCGGTAGACGATTGCCAAGGCTGATAAAATTACCGATTGTTCTTATTTCGCGAAGCCACCTCTTGCAAGAGTAACAATAAAAAACAACTCTTTCTGCTAGCATCGAATGAGCAGCCAAATATGAGAGTGCTCTGAACTTTAACGGACTTCCTATTCTAGTCATGGTAAGGTTTTTCTTAATTTCTTAAAACATATCTTATTCGGTAGACTTTTTGTTGAGCGACATGGGAGCTCCTTTTAGATAAAATCATACGATTATCTTTTATTGAGATCTGCAATCATTTTTTAGTATTACGTTGTGTAGTAAATAGATTAAGGTATCCGACTAGTTGCGACAACTTTTTTCTTTTTTTTTTTTTAAAAAAAAATGGAGATATGGGGATTTTTTTTTAAATTTTTAAATTTATTCAGTACATTTTAAGAAAAATATTCTAAGGAAAACGAAATTATTATTACTAAAATGGGAAGCAATGGGTAAAAATCCACCAAAAAATTACATAAAAGGGCCCATTCTGTGCAAAAAGGTTTTGAACAAATTTCGAATTTTGATGTGTTGCTTTGCTATTAATTTTTGAAATGACCTTCAGGATAAGAGATGTTTTAATTTTTACAAAAATTAGTGCACTTTATCACAATTATTATGTGAAATTGCTTAAAAAACAGTGATTATATATTCACATTCTGTAAATTTTGTAATAAAACAGTGATTGATAAATCTGAAGATATTAAAACACTTCTACTATTATACAGAACATACACAAAAAAATTCAGTTAATTATTTTCAAAAATTTTTGAGCAATCGCTGTCCCCGCTTGAGCATTTTTAAAGAAAACACATTTCAAGTAAAACGCATTTTAAACTATGATACTTTGCTTAAAGTAATGGCATTTGTTTTTACTAAAACACTTGTAGTTTTTGTTCTAGTGAACGGAAAATAAAAAACTTGGTATTTTTATAAAACTAATAAGATGACTTATAAAATAAAATCATAAAAATTGTCAATTTTTGGGAAAATTTATAATTTTAGGGTATTTGGATATACCTTAATAATAGCAAAATAAATATCTCGGTTGACCTTGAAAACGTTATAAGATTGGATATTATTTTCAAAAATATTATGATAAAAAATCGAGTTTTGTTTTTTACTTTATTTCTATGAAATCTCTGTGTAAAAAAAATCTTGTACAGTTTTGAGCATAATTGTGACGCTTCCATATAAATACGCAGCGCTATGTTTTGCCTGTAGGTCATGAATTTTTGAAAAAAAAATATGCATAAAAATAAATAGTCAGATGCGTTAAATAAATTGTGTAATTTAAATATGTAATAATATTATTAAAACAATTATGGGTGTCAACTAAAAAGAATAATAAATTGTAACAATGATGTGTGATTGCAATAATTTTTTTATCAAAATTAATCGTAAAAAAATAATAATCTAATAAGGATGTTATAAACTTCCATACACGAATTTCAAAATTAGAGCTCTCATACATGAGAGCTCTAATTTTTATTTTTAGTTTA
The DNA here is from genome assembly GCA_019973955.1 of Trichonephila inaurata madagascariensis. NCBI lineage: Eukaryota > Metazoa > Arthropoda > Arachnida > Araneae > Nephilidae > Trichonephila > Trichonephila inaurata. The sequence continues at coordinate 13,543 of BMAV01022523.1, forward strand.
TCAATTTGATAATCTTAACTATTTTGTATGAGATCCAATTCTTTAATGGTATAAAATAGGGGTTGGCAACCTACGGCACGTGTGCCCATTTCGGCACGTGGTACGATTCTCAGTTGCACTGCTCCCAAATTTATCAATATTTGAGTGGATAAAAGTTGATAAATTTGCAATGGACCTTATTTGACAAACGTCTTCAGAATTATAAACATCTAAGGAACTACAAAAAAATCAGAAAGATAAACTCTAAAGATAAACGAACAGCTATTTTGTAAATTATCGAATGCCATTGCTAGAGAGATTTAATTGTTTAAAGAAAGGAAATTGCACGTATTCTACTTCCCGCTTTTGGTTCTACATATCCAAGTAAAAAAAATCTTTCCTCATATGAAAAATATTTTGAGACCGCAAAGATATTGTTTAACAATTGAATGCTCAGAATCGTGTCCAACTGAAAGTTACAAATTACACTCCTGATTTTGCGATATGAAACTAAAACTTATTTATTTTTTTTATTTAAATATAATGAAGGGAAATAGTTATATTTTATGATTTATAGTTCTTATTTTAATAAATATATTTTTTAATTTTTTAAAATTTTTGTTGAAGAAATAGTTATATTTTATGCTGTTTATTTTTATGCTAAGAAATATCTTTAAATAATTCAAAATTAATACATAATAAAATTGTACATTTATATTATTGCCCTCTATTTTATAACTCTGCATGCATTATAGCGGGAATTGAATTGTTGCAAATATATCCTACTGTGTGGCACGATAAATCTGATTGGTAGATTGGCTTGGCACGCCACTGCTAAAAAGTTGCCGACCCCTGGTATATATCAACTTATAGAGTAAAAACCATTGCAATGGACACCTATGTGGATTAAAATGTAATATTTTGAAAGTTTATTTTACTCTAAAAAAGAAGGTACAATCAGATTAACACACATATCATTTTTCAACTTTTTTCAATTATTATAAAATAAATCTTAGCTTCGCCACGATATGTTTATGTATAAAAATAAATAAGATAGAGAAAGAAGGAGAGAGAAAACGGATAAAAAACTTTGAAAATTACAAAATAAATCAAATTTGGGTGGTGTACTGAATTATAAATTAAGATGAGGAAATTTAATATGGAAAGAATGTGTTTGGATAATCTTACAAAAGCTGTTTTCTTTTGGAAAAAGACACGGTCTATGAGAGATACAAAATTATATAGGAAATTAATGTACATTTAAAAATTTGATTTCCTTCAAATAAATGATGGATTCAAAAGAATAAAACTCTAATAAATATTAATAATCATTAATAAGTAATTCTGATAATCACTAATGAAAAATAAATATCTAATAATAATTAATAAGTCATAGGTACTAATAATCAAAGCTTTATATGATTGATCAATGCCTTATATTTTCAAGGTCCCTTTTTTGATGCTTTTCATCTTGCAAAGATGCATTGCAATCATTGTCACCCAGATTTAAAAATACCTATTTATCAAAACTCTTTGGTTATTTATCCGTTTGTAGCGCTTTTAAAGAATATTTCATCCATAAATATCAAAGAAAAATCTAATTTTTTTTTCTCTTACTAATCATTGAATTTGCTAGAACATGTTGGGATATTTTATGATTCTAGATAAAAGTGCAAAATTTGGTGTAATAATATCTTTAATTAAGGATGCTATTTATATGTTATTTTTCGATAACTTCATTGTATTTTTGAGTCTTTCTTCCCACATTTTTAAGATATTTTCATGAAAAACCTCTTATAAGTTATTTTAAGCATTTCTAAAAGTATTACTACTCAAGTCCTGTTGATGACACGCGCTTATTAATACGTTTTGAATTTACTATTTATTATATGAAACAGGACTATAAATGATATTGATTGTGTTAATTATTACTTAAAGTCTGATGAACTCTACCAGTCAAAAGGATTTGAACAATGTTTTACCTTGACAAAAATTTTAGTTTAAAATTTCTTATTTTTAGCATGAAATTCAACTGAGCTATGACAAATTGGTCACTTTTGTATATAATTTGTTACATTTACTTTAAATTTTGCACTTTTTTTCCTTTGTCAAATTTGGTACCTCAGGTAAATCAAAAAAGATGTGCGAAGACGAGGAGACATTAAGAGTAAAACAAATGAGTGACTTTTTCTTTAGCTTGACATAAAAAGAACAATCTATTTTTAGGGTCTTTTTTTTGTAGTTCGCGAACGTTGCTTTGCAATTTTATGCCTAAAGATTCATGCCGAAACCTAAAAGCTCCTCTTTGGAGGATAGAAGAATAAACGAATAAAAATGTGAAAGAGGATAAAATATGAACGAGACTTTTTAATTGGGGCAGACGATTTTACAATAGCAACCATGACAAATTATTTAGAATGTAAATAATCGTCTGGCATCGTTTTATTCTTTATGTTAATTTATTTAGTCTCTAATACAATGAGTAAACACACTGTAACTATTGCATTTGCACAACGAATAATGATTAAGTTTTTAATGAGTAAAAATGCTTAAAATGATTGTCAAATCTGTTGAAATTAGTCACAGATTGAACGCATAGTTCAGTGCCTAATTGAGGAATGAAATATGTATTCTTATGATAAAAGTTAGGTGTGTCTTTAAAATTGTATAGAACGGCACTCGAAAAGGGAAACAGCAAAAAAAAAAAAAATCAGTTTTTTTATTTTGCTGGAAAGATTCTTGCTGTAGTGTTTTAGGATTCATAGAAGAATCGTGTTCGTCTATTTTCTCAATAACAGACGAACAATTAATGCATATATTACCTTGAACTTTTGGAAAATGTTAAAGTAGTATGTAGGTCCAAATAATGTTCTATTGCCATGCATTTTGTTCTAAATTTTCCAAGATAATTGAAGAAACCACAGAGTTAGTACAAAAGAAGAGAAATTAAAGAAACATCACTAAGCAACATTCGAATATCTTTCCTATAACTCAAAACGGACACAAGGGGACGACCCTTTGCTTAGAACATTCAAAGTGGTCGGTGGAAAAAGATTCTTTGTCGAATGAAGAAATGTGAGAATTTGTGTGCTCAAATGGTTTCCTACGCATCAGACTTCATTTATCATTCAAGAATATCAAAAAAAGGTACATTATTGAAAATTTTGAACCTTTTTTGAGTAATTTCTTTCCTATTCTTATTAAGTTCACTTTTTAAGTCTTGACTCAGTTCAAGCATCAAAAATAATCATTTAAGAATAAAATATGATTAAAATAGTAAAAAATTTGTAAACACAGGAATCAAACTCCAAAATCTTAATTTTCTTTTAATGTTTTAAATAGTCTGAAATACATTACAATTTTATTTAAAAAAAAAGCTAATGAATTTTCTGTAGCAAGTTATTAATCACATTCCAGGAAATCAATATCCATGTATTCATTAATAAAAACATTAAACTATAATTCATACTATTATTTATTTTAAGCATTAATGGTTATTTATTTATATTTATTTGAGTATCAAAATAATTCAATATGTAGATCACGTATCAAAAAATAAATACTAAAATCCATTGGATTAACGACGTAAACTATGATTTGTTTTGGAAACTTATTGCTTGCGTTGCCAACTTCGTAAAAATTACGAGTGCTTATTTTCTGGTTAAAATTTATTTTCAGAGAAGGAACGTTTTAAGAAATACTTCGCACTAAATAAACAAACAGTAAATTAAATTTTTCCATATAATTATTTATCTAACAATTTATTTATTTAACTTCTCGTCAAATGATTTGGTTTGACTGAAATGTCAATCTGATACTACGCACTGCTCTCACACTCTTTCGTGATTTGATCTGATCGTGAACTTTGTTCTTTTACTCTAGAAATGATAAGTTAGGCAAGAATAAATTTCCATTCCATTGTAGCAAACACTTCAGATAGAAATCTTTCGAAGAATAAAATACGTTGCCAAGATAAAAATAAAAAATAAAAACAAACGATTTTGTCAAGGTGTGGATCACTATGCAGATGATGAGTGGAATGATATCCTTTTGGTTTGAGGCCAAGAAGGGCATGGTAAATTTCACAGCAATTACTTTATAGTTGCAATTGTTGAGTATCTGTGTCTAATAGCCACTTATTAATGACTATTTCTTCTCGATTTGAAATTTCTCGGTTTAATTCCAGAAAGATTTGTTTTACAGTAAAAAAAAATTACCAATTCTCTATTTCTCAAACAAATAAATAAATATACTTTCTATTGTAAGAAATACGTAATTCCATTTATGTGCATAATTTATTTTACATTTTTGTACATAATTTGTTATAGAATTTTAATTTTCCTTGTCTATTACAAACTTTATTAATGAAAATATATGTAAGATTTTCAAGAAACGAGAAAAGATACCGAAGAAGTTTTTATTTAGTATTAAATAATTTAGCATAAGCATTGAATAATTTTAGATTAAAAATGTTTTCATGAGAATATGAGTTTGTTTTCATCCCTCACATATACAAAAACTATTTTGTAACCTTAACATTGAAAGTTTTCCATCAATTTCTTGCTTCAACAAATAAACAAGTTTTGCTTCAACATGACAATTCTTTATGTCAGCGCTTCTCAAACTGTGGGACTCGTCCCCTGGGGGCGTGATAACCATTTTTTTGGAGGGGGGGGGCGAGCATTTCAAAAATAAAAGATTATTTAATTTTTAAAAAAATTTATTGAAAGGAAGGAAAACAAAATACATTCTGACATAATAAAAAATAAAATAAACATTTACAATGATATAATATTCTCATAAATGTATCAGTACTGCTCTCAATGTATTTGATAATTAATTCGATCAGTGTATTTGATAATATCAAAACTAAGAACAAGTTTAAAATTACTAGTGACTATATATATATATATGTAAGAGAGAGAGTTAATACTTATCCTGATAATTTGTAGCTTTAGCGTCTAAGTACATTATTGAATTCAATACATTGTTATTGTCTGGAGGGGGCACGAGAAAAATTATTATTGAAAACTGGGTCGCAAATGATGAAAGTTTGAGAAGCACTGCTTTATGTGATACACTTTGCGACTAATCAATTAGTGAGTGTTAGGTGTACCTTGGTCAAATATGACCCTTGTACCAATAAAATCAATCAATGAACTAATTATTATTTGGACCAAAATCGAGAAACCAAATAAAAAAAAGTTATTCTCTGAATGATTGGGAAATCATAATCTGTTATTGATACTGAAGACCTTATGCGAAAAAGTGTTTTCAATTTGCATACTAAGTCGCCCATCCGGTGTAGTGGTTAGTGACGCTGACTGCGGAGCCGTAGGGTCTGATTCGAATCCCGGTAAGACATGGATGTTTGTGTTGTAATCCTTCTCTTCTTTGTGATGTGAGCTTCACACTTACTTCTATGTAAGCTTCCGTGTGATACTTTGTGGTGCACGAGGTTATAAATGTTCTCAATAAAAAAAATTGCATACTATTTTTTAAAATTTAGTGAAGATAGTTTTAAGTGTCAGAAAGTAATAACAAAATTTGTGTTTTCTTTACAAAAATGAAAATATATTTCGTTATGAAAAAGCTCGGTTGTAAATGATATATAATTTTAAATACAGTAATATGATTTTGTACTGAATGTATAGTGGGGAAAATTCGTTATTCTTTTTCTGTAGTTTCCGAACATTATTAAATGTACTCGATAATCCGAATTAAGAATCAATTTATTTTGCACGAAAAAATTACACACTTTATAAAAATTAAATTTTGATAGAGGTTGAATGAAAGAACGACATTTTTGAACATAAAAGATCTGTTGCATTAATTTTAATGCAACATGTTGTGAGTAGACTATTTTCTTATTTGACCGATTTGAAAAAGAGAAAGGCAATAAATTATTTTACACGAATCAAAATTCTTAAGTCATTGTCGAAAAAGTATAATTTGAGTTATATAAAATATCATACACATATGCATTCTTTTAAATTTTCATTAAAGTTTTCAAATTTTTTCATGGAAAAATAGAAGGTGATTTAAATTATTTCTTTTTGTAAAATATTTAGTTCTATTTTCAAGTTTCTTTTTTATCTTGAATTAATTTTTAATTGACTAATTAAATTATATATATATATATATACTAGTCAATGATATTGTTTAGGGTGAAAATTCTCTTCAAAATTATCGTCTGCTTTAGTTAAATACTTAATTCCTGTATCTCTAATTTGTCTGCTAAATTTATTTGCTGATATATAATCGTTTGCTGTTAAATTTACGGTGCTTAAGTTGGCATCTTTTGTAATTATTCTAAATATGTTTTTTCGTTTGGGGAAAAGAGTTGTAATACATATTCGATGCTGGTTTATATTAAAATGGAATTAATATTTGTATTTTTCGAGATATTACCATTCATCTGGAGATATTTTTGATTACTTTAATGATTATAAGAATAAAAGGTATCCGTAGAATAATCTTTGGCTACTCTTTAACCACATTTTCTACTCATCAGTGTAATTATTAAAAATTATTGTGTCTTTGAAAGTTTCAGGGCTTCAAACAGATTTTTACGGGTAATTTTTCGCGTAATGCATTTTTTTTATTGAAAATTATTAAGGTAAGTCAAATCTTATTCTATAGTTTCTTATAGCATTGTATTTAGATATTCTACCTGTTATAAAGTCAATCAATAATACTTTCTCTGTATGGCTATGCAATGTTAACATGTAAAAATTATTAAAAAAATTTATTTTGAGATTCTTATTTATGTATTGAAATTTTTTAGTGCGATATTTTTCAATTTGTTACCTTCTTTAGTAATCTTATATTTCGAAAAATAAATTTATTTTCTCTGATATCTAAACAAATTTTACTACAATCAACTTCAGCGTACCCAAACTGATAACTTTATTTGATCAAGGTTATTCAATGGATAAGCGTTGATAACATTTATTTGGTAAAATATTGATCAGACGTTTCTACAAACATTAATTGAAAACTGTTGATACAAAAAGGGAATTTATGAGTGAATTTTGAGAACTGATTGCAAATATTTTTAATACAACTGGTTTATAAATGTATTATTTTATCTACAGCATTTTAAAACAGTATTTAGTACTTTAAAATGGTATTATGTTAATAACTTTAATTTAAAATTTACTATTTCGTGAATTAGAAGAAAAAAAATTGACGCAACGTAAAGAAGAAATCTTTCGAATTGTATTAATTATTATTGTTAAATTCATTAAATTATTTAACATTATTTTTTTAACGTTGAGTTAAATACGATTGGCTTCTATTCTCATTCCAAAATCTTGTTCGTAGGAATACTGTTTTACAGAATGTTGACAATCTTCTTCAATAAAACAGAGATGTAAAAACTATAACTGTGTGGCAGTGCAATTGAAAGTGACGAAGAGAAATTTTATAAATATAAGTAACGAAGAAACATTTTTTTAAACTTTTCGAAAACTGGTTTTGTAATATAACTACTTTTTATTTTTATTTTTCGTATTTAATTTTACGAATAGTTGTTGTAACAGCTCTTGGAAGTATTTCTTCTGCTTTAAATGAAATTCAATAGTAACTGATACAAGCCGAAAATGTATATTAAAATAAATAAGAAAAAAATTATTTCCCAAATAAGCATCCTTTTTGACAGAAAAAACAAACATTTAACGTATTTTCTTCAAAGTTTTCACCTTTACAAGAATAATTTTTTTTTATAACTAGGAAAATTTAGTTGATAATTTCTAAAACCATTAGTATTTCGTTACGTAATCCAAAAATTATACTAAATTTGTAATTTACGATCAGAATTGTAGACAACAAATTGTCTGTTGCTGAACTATATCGAACTAGGTACACACGTCCTGGGTTTTCTTTCTTTTTCTTATAATATAATTTTCTTGAAAATTTTTTTTCTTTCAGAAATCCTTATAAACTCGTAAAATATGCATTGGTTGGAGAACAAACACCTTAATTTCATTAACTATTTTTCTTTAAAAAAAAGAAGAAAAATAACTAAAGTAAAATAAAATTTGAGTAACAATACCTTATTTGTGTGTTCAACCACATATAAATGGAGATTTCACCTGATAAAAACAAAATTTAAATAAACTTCAGAACTGATAATCAAATTAATAACAATTTGAAAAAAAATCTCTTTAATCAAATATTTGAGCGCGCACTCGTGGTTTGTTGATTAGACTTATTTTTCATCAGAATTATTTAATTACTTGAAAATAATTATGCAGATGTATACAAATGAATGCTTTGTTTTTTTTTTGTTTAATTTAGAAATCCAATGAAAGTTTGATTTTTTTTAATCAAATTTAGGAGGTTTTTTATTCATTCGTAAATAAATATTTGCTCGTATAAAGCTTATTTTTCTCAAAATGAGATATTAATACTCGTGTACGTATTAGCTGCCTTCTTTTTTCCACAGAAATCTTAAAGTTTCTACTGATGAATCTAAAATAGTGTCATGTTCTTCTCAAAAAGGTATTATTAAAAAGGACTTTTGAAACAATAATCTTTACAAAGATATAAATAAATGTATTGCACGTATATTTCGCATTATCTTCAATAGGTACACGCGGACTAAAGTTAAAATTAGTTCCTTTAAAAGTTGTTTATCGGTTTTCTTCGTTGAAATGTCAAATACTATACAGCAGACATCTGTTAGATCTTTTCTCTCTCTACAGATGAGGTTTTCTTTTTGTCCCATGCAAAATATTTTTAATCAAAGACCCCTTTATTGTTTTGGTAACTTGCCTATTTATTTAAGACGAGAAACGGGTTGTTTTATTTTTGTTAAACTATTACGTGTCTTCAAAGCAAGAGGTGCTTCCTTCATTGCCGTAGTTCAATACGCAGTTTCAAGGAGCAATCTTTCTTTTGATTAATCACATATTACAAAAAAAAAAAATGTTCCCCTTAAGAATTTAAGAATGAAATGCGCAAGTAAGATTATTTACGACAAATGAAACGAATTCCTTAAAATGAATTTAAGAAATTTTCTTTCTCTTTATACATGCCTCTATAATTTTCTTTACATATATCCAGCTATATTAAAATGTCTTTCTTGGTACTGAAATGTTTATTTTGTAGGTGCTATTTCACTTTTCTATTAAGAAAATTACATTGAATTTAAATTATAAAATAATTATTAAATCTTCTTCCTACAAATATATATACATATATATACACAAATAGGTAGACATTTAAGACAGTCTCAAAAGCATTCTTTGTTCTCTACCGAGATCTCAACGCTTTATAGTTTTGGTTTATTGGAAGTTGTTAGAATCATATGATTTCCGATAAAGGCTTTTGATTAGTCCGAATATGCGAGTGATGCAATATTGCATCATCCTATTTTAAAAATGCTAACGTTTCAGTTTTTTGGGAGATAAAGCTATGGTTATTCCCCGTTAGGCTGTAAAATAATAATTAATCATCACGCAAAATCTTGGAGGCTTAAGACTATTATGAATTAAAATCTCTCAAGAGAAAATTTAAGTTAATTATTACATATATTATACATATATATACGTTCGCACACACACGTATATACATGTAGGATAAAAGCGAAATCACTCGTTTCTATCTGATAAACTCGTTTATTTTGTTGAGTAGAGATCTACAGGGAACAGAGATTTTTCTGATATCGTTTCCCAAAGGGAAGAGTCACGGGGCTTTCAAGATAAATATATTTCCATTTTAGAAATTCATGTCCTTTTTAAATCAAGAGAGCGAGGGCTGTAAGAATGTTTTTCAATACAATATCGAAAGCTTAATGCTAGGACTTAGGTATCAATAACTTAAAAACGATTCATAGTAATGCTACATCATATAATATCCCAGCGAAGCGGGTGGATAAAAGCTAGTACACACACACATAAGCACTGCTTTAATACAGAGGTGAAAATGTATGGGGATCTGTAGGAAGTAGGAACATCTCTTAGGTTGAACAGTAGTTTTCTTCGTCATTTGTCGAGTTTTACAATAATGGCTGAACTGGGTTTACAATAATGAAAAACTGGGGAATAATTCTGGATGATAATAATACCCATCCTGAATTATTCCCTAGTTTATGCTTAGGAATTTTTCTGCATAATTATTATGCAGAAAAATTCCTAAGAATAACAATTAAAAATTAAATTTCTGTCTCGATTATTTTTAGCAATAATTAAAATTTTACGATACCCTTATATTTAAAAAAATATAATACAGTTTCCAATCAAAATAAATTCCTTTAATTACCATTGTGAAATTAAATCTGAACTAAAAAACAAAATTTTTTCAACTGTTAATTCATTATTTCTAATATGGAACTTTTAAACAAAGAGCCAATAACACGGATTATTGGGATATTATAATTATTAAAACAAAAACATTTTTCTAAGTATTTGATGGTTTAACAAATGAAACTTGTTTTTTTTTAAAGTTTTTTAAAAAATATATTTATTTATGCATTATTTTAATTTATATTTAAACTGCAATCCAAAAATTACTGGAATCATATATTGAATTTAAAATTCCAAGATTAATAATTTAATAAGTTTTAAAATTAAATGTTAATACTCACCATTTTGCGGGAAGCTTCTAAACATTATTTGAAGTATATATTTTTTAACAGAGTTTTTTTTATTTTCTGAAATAGATTAAATTTTAAAACTTTCAATAGATTTCAAGAATGAAATAAACATCAAATAAAAAATAACTAATCTTTCTTTTTATTAGGTAATGCGATATATGTGTTTCTGTCAACAATACCAATACAGAAGTAATCTCTATATATATCATATTTTCCTGTCAAGTTCTAGTAATATCTTTTCTTGATTGTTGCAATTAAAATAATGTTTTTACCCTTTGATAAGCTCATCAGACACAAACATTAAACTATTGAAGTGAGTGTAATATTTTTATGAATGATCCTGCAATAAAAAATTCAAGGGAAGGGAGGGAATTGTCATCTTTATAATCTGACGAGTTAAGCATTAATAAATTAATAATTTATTTTCAAAATGGTCATGCAAAATATAATTTCTCTTCAAAAAAGTACCTTGCCAACTTTTTAAAGCAATTTTTCTTTTATCTAAACGAGTCCTGATTTCGTTACGAAGATTTACTTAAGAACTAATTCATTATTTTTTTCATGACTTCGTGAAACTTTTTCAGCTTCTGTAGGACTTGACAAAGACTAGAGGAAGACGAATGTAGCCTAATTTGTTTAACCTGAATAGAGAGTTGCATAAAGTGCGAAACTCACATTTGCTGCATTTTTCGGTGCACTAGATGCCTGGGAAGTGAATACATGTGTTATGTATAGTTCTGAATTTACCACAAGAGAGTAATGGGATTTCACGACTACTAAGAATTTTTAACTCTCATATTTAAGACTCGCGGTTGTATAAGGAACATCAATGTCTTCATTGTTATTTTTGCAACCCAGAGCAAAAGGAACAAATAGGTGCTTCTCTCTCGTGTTCTTGTGCCCTACTTTACGGACTTTTTTAAAACTCTTTCATGGTTTCATGTGCGTGTGTGGATCTATTCAAATTATTCACAGATATCATTGTCGAGACTTTGAGTGTAATAATCTTTACTGGTTCCGTACAAAATTGAAATATTTGTAAGGAATATTGTAAAATATTTGTAAACTGATCCTCTGTAAGAGGACATTAAATAAGGACAAAAAAAAACTGGTTAAAAATATGATTTTCCTTTTTCTCCCTGTATTATTAAGACTAGGGGTACTCAACCTTTTTTTCTGCTGGGCCGCATACATATGTCAGCTCTTTCATGCGGGCCGCATACATATGTTAGTTATTTCACGCGGGCTGCAACTTGAGGATAAATGGGGGAAAGGGAGTGGGGAGAAATGCTTTAAGACCAAGATAACATTGGAAATTTAAAATGGGGAAAATTGACCAAAATATTATAACTCCCGTTTTGCTTTTTTAATTGTTATTTTTGTTATTAACACTAAATTAGAAGCCTTTAAGAAACACTCCTTCATAATTTCTGTATCATTAAACGGTTTCATACGATTACCAGTAATATAACAAACTTCATAGGATGTCTTTGTTACCGCCGTGATATTACCACTGACAAAACACTTTGTTGCATTTGCAAAGATTCTTCAAGAAAACCTATTTATTACCTCTTGAAAAAGATAATCGAGGAAAAGTGTCATTGAATGATTCCTGTTTATTGGTATTTTTTAAATATAGCACTTTCGTGACAATTCAAAAAATTACTGATCCATGTTTGTTTTTCTCTACAAAATAGTCAATCTCCCAATCGTATTGAAACGATATATTTTCTTAGAATATTTTTCGCTTGCAAGATATGAAAGATAGTTAAAAATTAGTTCCACCCATATAATTGTCTCTACTCCACTGTTGTCTGTTATCACTTACCGTAACCGTTCCAAATAGAAAAAGAATATCAATTCGTACCCGTACGATACCGACAGTAAAAAGCAAAATTGATGCATTTGATTTCTTGACAAAAAATTTCCAACCAAATACTTAATACAATATTCTTAAATAAGTAAATTTGTCAGAGCAATGGGCCATGGCCGGGCCACTTAAAAAGGCTTGGTGGGCCACATGCGGCCCGCGGGCCGCAGGTTGAGTATCGCTGATTTAGATCTTCCATAAGTATAAATAATGTAAAAACTAGATAAGAGGTTATCGCTGAAATGGAAAAAATAACTTCATTGAGCATTGGCCCCGAATCAAATTTTCAGACACAATAAAAATAACTCTTCTGGATTGTATAATAGAACCTTATCGACATTCATTTCTTTAATACCCTGTTTATGAAATAGGCTGACAAAGTATTTGGTTATTAGTATTTTATACTTCCTTTATCATGGATTCAAAATTAAATGCGCAGTACGAAAATAAGTTAAAGTTTCGTTTTATTTTCCTTACACAGTCGGATAAATAGCAAACCATATAATTGATTGATTGTTTTCTTATTAACGTCGAACACAATAGATATTAAGGACGGTTCTCGTAATTTTTCAATGACGTCAAGAGACGAAGAAAACATTTGAGCAGCACTCACTCTCCAAACATCCACTCCACTCCAACATAATGACCAGTCGCCTACACAAGCTTTTCTCATGGGGTTGCATTTTAAAAAACTTGTGGACGAGAGCACCGAGGGGTAATATCTATGGCAGGGGAGGCGAACCTTTATGGATCAACGTGCCATTTTTTTCTAAAAAAGTGTTAAATGAGCTATAGACGTGCCATCAAATAATTTTGACTTGTGATTATTGGGAAAATAATAAAATTAAATACTAAGAACACAAACCTCTCTATTTACTACGGAAAAATACCTTTTGTGTACAGTACAGAGCTGTAAATGTTTTAGTTATACATGTTATTGTATGAACGAGAAATAACTTATATTTGGATTGTAAAATGCTACCTTTAGTAGAATGCATGCTTAACTAGAGTCATCTGCCAATCGCGCGGAGTTTAAGCAATTATTTTTGCTGTGGTTCACTTTTTTGACAAGAGGATTTGATATTTGTTTCAAAATGCCGTTTTACAGACGATGTTCTGCATACCACTATTCCAGATCATAAAACACACACCGCTTTGTAGCCTTTACTAATAATGCAATATTTCTAGATTCACCAAATTTAAAATTCTCTTTTACACTTACTATCCTTCCCTTTTTATTCCTTTGCTGAACTAGTCATGTTAAATAACTCTTAAATATCGTAAATATAACACAAATAAACTTTAAAATACAGTTGAGACAATGAAATTGACTATGTTATATGTAGACAAACTTTGCCTCATAAGCAATGGACTAAATTCAGGACAATCACGTGATAAAAGGAAACACGTGTTCTACTTTGAATTCAAAACAAACATCAAACTAATTGTACTTGTTATTCTATTTGTAAAATTTATATAAAATTTCAAGTTTCATAATTGAGTAAAGATGTCCAAGTATTATAAAAAAAATTACATCAAAAGGTTTTTAAATTTTTTTAAAAAAAACTTTTATTTTATACGTGTATTTTCAAATCAAGTATATTTATAGTATCAAGTATTTATAATTATTGGCAAATATGAACTTTTTAAAAGAAAGTTTCTGCAAAAAGAAAAAGTTGGCAACAACGAAGAACTTTAAACTGATTTGCTAGAAACGCTTGATTGCATTTATTATGTGACTATGACGTCACATTAATTTATAAATTGATTGGCTAGAAACACGTGTTTTTCATTTACCATGTGATTATGACGTCATATGAATTCAGTCCATTGTAGTCCACGACGTAACTAAGGCAAGACAATAACAAACGAGTGTGTTTCCACCGCGACCGATCACTCAGCGTTTGTTCGTAATATTTCAAAGTGAACTTTGTTATTTTGAAAAAAATGCAAACCATTTTGATCGCTGGCGTGCCCAAAATATTGTGTCACGTGCCATGAATGGCACGCGTGCCAGGGGTTCGCCATCCCTGATCTATGGTAAAAATAAAAAAACTGTTGGTGTATGGGGAAGAGGTTCATCGGGTTAGTTATTAAATTTATATCCTTAATTTTTATTAATAAAATTATAATTTATCATATTTTTATTTGATACCATTTGGCAGTATTATGTGTATAAACGTAATTAATATGTTGGAACACGATGTGTTATGGAATCCTACATTGTTTAATTTGCTCTTTATCTGGTCGTGATAGCGAGTGGTCAAGGTATCGGATCGTGGCTGGCTTTGTCACGAGTTCAAGCCCAGTACCATTGAAGACCCGCCATGTAGGGGAGCGATGCACGTTAAATCTGTCGAGAGCTGAAACGTCCTCCCGTTGGTGTGGTAGTTAGGAGAGGGGGATTCCAGCTCAGGTGTCGTTCAAGTCACTTGACCATGGTTCAAAATTTCGTGGTATATCGCCAAAAGCCTTCGTGTTGCCGAACAGTGCACATTAATATTGACTCACTCACTAACTCTTGCTCTTTATCTGTTTAATAATCTGTTTCGATAATATCATTTGTTGACATACTGTAACTGTTTCGTGATTGTAAATAAAAGCTATTTTTATATCGATCTCATTATTCGAGATAAGAGTTTTTTTCTGTTATATATAGCAAAGAACAAAATGGAAAGATGGCTTTAAATTTTTTATTCAATTTTTTCTCGCTGCATGATAGAATTTTGTATATGATCACTTTTTCTCTCTCATCATATTTCAACAGCTTACAACATTGTTTCAATTAACCTATTTATATTTTCCGATTTTGACTGATTACTAGTTTTTCAATACATTTATTATTAATTACTAATCAATCTAATTATCAAATTCATATTTTAAAAGTATTAATGATTTTTTTCAGAAATATTCATCATTTTTAGGAAATTTAGCCATGAAAATAATATAAATAAGAAGTTAGAAGAAGATATAAATAAGAAATAAGAAGATATAAATGAAGTTGATTATTATGATAATGTATATCTTTTAATATTTCTCTGCTATAATTGATAAATAGTGTAGAAATTTTTAACTCTACAATAACTATTTATATCAGTGCCTGTTTATCCGTTGGCTCTTTGGACGGGTGGCCAGGGGCCCGGATAAGCAGAACAAGTAGATTTTCTAGTAATAAATTTCGATCCGCCAGTGCCAAGGGGGCCTGTAGATCTTCTGCACCCAGGGCCCGAAATGAGTTTAAATCTGCACTGATTTACACTCTCCGTTATTTCTACTTCACACTGATAACATTTTGTAAAAACTAGACAATAACTGAAAAACATCAATTGTGTGTGTGAGTAACATTATAACATTAATGACAGTAATAAAATTTATATTTTTTTCTTGAGTACAACGAATTCTTATGACAACGAGGACATTATTTATGCTATATTCATTATACTTCGGAGAAAAATGCAAGATTTTTTGTTAAAGATCTTATGAAACTCATTTATTACAATTCAAAGTTGTATTTTTAGAGCATTTTTCTAATAGGTCAGGATTAGATATGTTTTTCAAAAGGCATAAGAAACTACATAATATTTTCTTAATTGAGAAATTGAAGCTATCTAAAGTTATTTATCACCGTTTTTAACTTGCTTTCCCTCCCCAAATCCATTTTTAATGATAAGAGATAAAAAAAAAATTACAAGCAAACCAATAAAATTTATAGTCATTTTATTTATATTTTAGAAAATAAAATAGCATACAAATGCATCATATGGTGATATGATATTGTCAAAAGATAACCTGATTGATATAACCAATAAATAGGGGGGTTCGAGTCAAGCAGTTTTAAATTCCATTGTGGAAAAGGGGTTTTCTCATGTAAGTAATGAAAATTCTCACGATGGTGCAACACAGAAAGTGAATTGTATCGCAGGTCTCGACCTTGTTCTGTAATCATGATTCAAAATTACGAGACATTCTGTCATTTTAAAAAACAGATCTTTGTATTAGGCTAAAATACGCTGCAAAATGCATTCAATAAATAAATGCCATTACATTGTAAACTTACTTTAAGCTACGTTTTTTTCTTTTCCTATTAACAACAGCTGCTTATAAACTGCATTTAAATTGTTAAAACTCCCTTCGACAATGCCAATAAATAAAACAAAATGCATCCTAACCCCCGTATGAAGTCATCATTATCAATCACCATCAATCCGCCTTCCATCTTTCCATTTATCTTTGGGAAATAGCAAATTTTGAAACACTCCCAATGGTCCTCTTCCAACCCTATCCATCAGAAATACGTTCCATATCCCTTAAACCCTTTCCATGTTGTATGTCGTTAAATCATAACTTTTCTTTTTGGGAAAAAAAAAAAGACGCCAACCTAGACAGAATTTGAAACCTCCCCAAGAATAATAAATTCGGTCGACCATTATTTTTTAGTCTTGACTGCTCTCTTTCGAACAGTTGTCGGAAAAGATCGTTATTTCGGGATTTTACTCTCCCAAGTGTGAGTGCTAAAATTAAATGGTACCACTTGCTGTAGGCGGTGGCTCTAACAAACCCAGAGCAATGAGACCCTCTTTTTCTTTTTATGTTTCCCTTCTTTGAGAATTTTTAGTTTTTAGTCTTTCACGACAGCTGTTATACCTTTCCTTGTAGCCGGAGCACTCGTGACACCGTATCGGTAGTACTTGTTAAACATTGGGGGTGATGTGTCCGCATTCTACAAACAAAATCTTCTAGACAACAATAGGCTTCCAATGATAAAAGATGTGTGGCTAATAACAAGCTGTTTGGATACTATTATGGTACTTAACCTTTATATTATTTATTGTGTTATAAATTAAAATTATAAACTTTTCAGTTTTAATCACAAATGTGTGTCGGGCTTTTCCTTCCTTTTATAGTTTGAAGTTTAATTGTGTAGTTATAAATGTACCGAGACACACACACAATACTCCTTAAATGATCAAACTTCCCTGTGCTAATCCTAAATTTACATCATACGAAGAGCTCTAGCTTTAATATTTTTGGAATCAATTTTGGACTTTATGATGTCAGTTTGAATGTTGGAAAAAGTTTTTCGCATTCTTCACATAATTGAATAATAATTGTAATATTCTGCATTTTATCCTATATGCTTCCAAAAAAGTAAAAATCAGGAATACAAAATATGCAAACTTCATTGAAATTAACAATCTCAATGGAGCCAATTTATGTTCTGTAGATTTTTTTTTCTTGAAAGGTATATAAAGAAAAATTGATTCCTTTTCTGAAGTATTGTTCAATATTTCAATGATTTTAGTTAACTATTTTCTTAAATCTTATTTTGTACTAAAAGCCAGATGAGCATTTTGTTAATTATTGAGCTTATGTAATACAACCGGAATAATTTAAAATATATAATGAACGTTTTAGATATTATTAATATTGTACACGGGTTCTCTTTAAGCAGTTTATGAACATATTGAGCTTGAAATTTTCAACATATGCTTAAATTTTGTTGTTTAGAATCACAATATATATTAAGGAAACAGTATTATATATAAGTTATATTGAAGTAAATGTACCCTCTCTGAGTGTGTGTGTAGAGAGAAACTTTTTACTATCGTTTCATTTTCTTTTAATATTTTATAGAAGAGGAATTTTTAAAGAATCACAGAAAGTTATGCTATAACAAATAGAATTATATTTATTATGATTTAAAAAAACTCATTTGTTATTTATAACATATAATGATTTACTATATATTGATTTTAAGGATTTTTTTTTATTTTACTTCTATAAAATTGTATCGACAGTTTTATTTTTGTTTTATTCTCCTGGTATAAAAATCGTCAATTGCTTGTTCCGATAAAATTTTAAATATTAATTCTATAAGCAATATAGAAGGAAGAATAGTGATAATTTTTCCTGATTTGTAATTTTCACGCAATATCGAATCTTAGACGCAAACAATAGTTACATTTATAGTCTCTTCGCAATCCAATTTCTAGCAGTGAATATGTTTATTTTGGAAAAATTATCATTGTTTTTTATTTTGTGTAATGACATAAGTAAATGAATATGTTTACTTTGGAAAAATTATCATTGTTTTTAATTTTGTGTAATAACATAAGTATTTCAATCGAGAAATTAAACTGTATTTATCTTATGCTATGAGTTAAATAATACTAACGATAAATAAAATTCTAATAAATTATTTTTTATTGTAGGAGTGTTTTAAACAAAAAGTCGGTAATTTTTTTAATGTCCAAAGTTTACTTAAATGGAATCGAAAACTGATTATTTCTTTTACACGAATATTAAAGGTTTATAATTCCGGATTTTTTTGAAATTCCGGAAATAGTTTGTTTTAGAAGTTCTGGAATAACACACACACACACATTTGAGAAGTTTAGATTTCTTCTACCTATGCTAAAATGTCGAAGATATAATTTCACATAACTTAGTAAAATGTTCATCATGGATTTCGAATGACATTTAAAATAATTTTGCTAGCGATTTGGAATATTTTATAAGCAAAATATTAAACAATATTTCTTTTTTAATTAAATTCCATAAATTTCAAAAACCAAAATCTTTTTCCTTTTTTAAAGAAAAGTTTACAAAAAAACTTGAATAAAAAGTACACATATATTTATGAGTTCCTGCTAAGATTTTTTGAGAAATGAGGATTTGAAAATTTAGGAATTTTTAGTACAAAGTATTATTTTCGCTCAACATTTATAAAAAAATCATTAATTTATTATTTGATTTAAATTCTTGCATCCTTTTTAGATACAAACAAATAGTAATTATAGTCTAGAGAATGCGTGGAAACGTAAAAGTATAGTTTTGAATATTTTTATAACAACAACAAAAGCATGTTATTTTCACATCAAAGAAAATCAAATCTGTGATTGATGTAAAATCATATTATATATATATATATATATATATATATATATATATATATATATATATATATATATATTACTTAAAGCTACCATTATTTGTATACTCTTTACTTAAAATGAATGATAATAATTTTCTCTTTTAAGTAAACTGTAATTAGTGATACCATATAATCAAATAACATTACTATTAAGGGCTGTCAGTAAATAAACTTTTAATACAGAAAATAAAAATAAAGAAATATTATATATAATAAAATATGTGTAAAATATCTAAAGGTCTAAGTTATTTTTTTTAAATTTTAGTGACACTGTGGATTTAATAAATGCTCCTAATATTAAAAATTGACTTTTAAACATTCGTAATATTATATAACCTTTAAAATTACTAGGAATATACATTTAAGAAGTAAGATTTTAAAGTAAATGCTTTAATTATTGAAGCTAATATCTTAGCTTGATGAGTTAATACACTTCCCAATTTAATAAAAGGGTTTTTCCTTTTTTAAATATTTTAACAGATAAATACACAAAAAAACTGATATTTGAATAAGAAATATAAAGCATTTGCTGATGAGAAAGAAAACTGCAAATAAAAGTGAAAATTATGCAAAAAACAATCTGCAATAGTTTACAGTAAACAAATATTGTATTTTTAAAATTTTGTTGATGAGTAGTTATTTTAAAAAGGAAAAAAGGATGTAAAGGAGAATAAAGAATTCAAAGGGATGTTTATTATTATGTATTATTTTACTGATATTCAGATATAAAAAAAAAGTCCTAATAATAATGATAGTATGCATTAATCTTAAAAAAAATTATGCATATGAATAATCTATGAAATCTTCTTTTATAAATTTATAAAGAATCATCCCCTAAATCTATATCACATTGTTAATTTATTTGATACACACGTGACGAGTTTAAGAAATAAAATCATTACTAAAATTGCTATATACTGTTGTAAAGTTAGATAATTCGATAAATAAAGTTTCAAATGTATTATATATTAATAATATGTAATATTTGTACATTAGAAGGCACCTGACTAATGTTTATTACTGTATTTAACTAAATAACATTTTGTATTCATTTTTATTTTATTCCTTTTATTATATTTATATTTAAATATTGTGTTTGGAAGCCATGATAGTCCATGCGCAAATTGTATTTTTTTTTGTCAACAAAGAAATATTATGTAGCTCAATATTTACAAATAACTGAACACTAAATTGAGGATTATTTTTGCAATAGTATGTTTGAAATTTTGAAAAATAATATTATACATAAATATTAATATTTGTTAAGTATGTATCACAAGAAGGTGTGTTTAAAATAAAAAATAGCCTTTTTCTTCTTTTGTAAATTAAATTTCATCAACCTATACCAGTGACGACACTAATGGGGATGTCCTAGGTCTGACCCCAAAGCTCCTTTTGATTTTTTTCTGACTGGTTATAATCTTGTTGATTATTACATGTGCTTAAAATATAATTATGTATTTCTTATTAATAATTAATTTTAGTAATTAATGATAATTATTTATTTAATAATTAATTTTAGTAATTAATGATAATTATTTATTTAATAATTAATTTTAGTAATTAATGATAATTATTTATTTAATAATTAATTTATATTGTTTTTGTTCCCGAAAATCGACATAATCAAAAGAATATGTTGGGCAGTGTATTGGAACATGATACCAAAATGGTTGACTTTCGACCCTGGACCCCCCTTGAAATATTTTTGTGTGCGCTACTGACCTATACGACTGATATAGGCTTACAGTTATTTCCTCTTAATGATTAGAAGGACGTAAGCCCTAAAAGCTTTTCCAGCAACAAAAACATTTCAATAGTACTATAAGTTCACATGGTTATGCTTACTTTTCCCATTTGTCTCATAGAACTCTTACAATTCAGAATGGAATGTTCTACCTATAGACATTTTTTAACATTTAAATTAAAATAATCTTGCATTATGGTGCAAGATAATCGAGATGTTTTACAATCGATAAAAAAGAATTTCTTAGAAACAGAAATAAATTGTATAATAATACACATAAGGCTATTTCTCCACTAAAAAAGTCAAATTTAATTTTAATAGTGAAGCATTTTTCCACCGTAAAAATTATTCTGATATGCATTAGGAAAAGATCGTTTAAGAGAGTTATTGAGAAAGAAAAGGAATGTAAGTTGAAGTGTTAGTAAAGATTACGTTTCAAATTATCTTGTTAGGGTCAAAAATTTTCTAATAATTGTGCGTTCAAAAATGCGTTATTTTAGCTCATTTTTTTTTCTGAAACAAAGTAAATAAAATTACTTTGAATTTTTTATTATTATATTCGAGATAATCCGCCTCAATTATTATTTCATAGATAATTTTCATTGTTAACAAACACGATAAAAGTACAACTGATCCAACTATTTCTTATATTAAATTATTGAATTCATGAAGTACATAATCATTTTGAATATTCACGTATTCTTTGAGCAATTTCTAAATAATTTTTTTTATATTTTGATGAATTAGACTTCAGTTATAAATTAGAGAAAATATTTTTAAAAAGTAATATATTCTATTGGAATATTTTTTAAATTTATAATGGGCTACGGATTGGTGTTTTACCATTGCAGACCTAGTACATTCTCTGGGAGCTAGTATCTCTTTTTTTTGTGCGGCACCTTCTATTGGAATATTAGCAACCAATAATAAAACTAGACTTTTACGGCTGTTGTTAAACGTGATATATCAGTTTTAAATATAATCTGTAGTAGTGAATGTAGTCCAGTAAATGTTTTGTAAATTTTGTTTTGGTGAAACTGTTTATTGTATTCAATTTATCATTTCATCTGCAGTACTGCAATAACGCATACAACGTGACTTTAAAATCTTGTTGTGTATTTCATTTTAAAATATATTTATTTAATGGGCAATTATATGTATATTCTTTGTTTTTGTTTCAATAAATAGTTCCTAACATGAAAGTAATTTAAAATTTAATCAAATTGTTTACCATATTATCACTTAATGTGTGTAAATAATTAAAATAACAACACGATTTTGCTACAACATCAATAAATAAATTTTATGCATAAAACATATTTAAATATTTTTACGTTATTTTACATGTTTTATGAAAAATGATATGTTAAATTATAACTATTTTTTCCAATTAACTCTGCTGAGTATTACTAAGAATTCATCAAACTTTGCCTCTGTTATGTTTTATATAAATATGGTTTATTTTATAATATTAATATAATTTGATACTAAAATACTTTTTTTTAGAAAGGAAAATACATTTCTTTTTTTTAACGATTTGTATTAGGTTCGGGGAAAAGAAATCCATTATTTTTGAATGAAATTCAAGACATTATTTAACATGCTTCGGATTGTCTGATTTGGGTCAAATATACACCGTTTTGTTGCATAATTTGTTGCCATTTTATGGTAGCTTCATAATGCCTCTCTCATAGAAGTATTGGTCTTTATTGGTGAAGAACTCTAGTAATCGATTTTAACAATCTTCTCTTAATCCCAATTTCTTATCACTCAGATAGTTTTGCAATGCTAAAAAAGGTGGTAATCACTTGGTGCCAGGTCCGGACTATATGGGGGATGCATTAAAACTTCTCAATCAAGGTTTCAGAGTTTCTGGCGAGTCACTACAGAAGTGTGTGGCCTGGCGTTATACTGATGAAACACAACGCATCTTCAGTTGGCTAATTCTGGCCGTTTCTAGTCAATCGCTAGCTTCAAATGGTCTAGTTGTTGACAGTAGAGATCTGAATTTAAGTGTTTGGCCATACAGAAGTGACTCGTAATAAATTATTCCTTTCCAGTCCCACCAAATGCACAGTAGAACCTTCCTGGCCGTTAGTCCTGGTTTGACCACCGTTTGAGCTGCTTCACTGCACTTTGACCATGATCGTTTTTGCCCAATATTGTCGTATGTTACCCATTTCTTATCCCCAGTCACCATCCGCTTAAGAAATGGGTCGATTTCATTCCGTACGGCCAAGGCTTCACAGATGGAAATTCGGTCCATCATGTTTTTTGGTGTTAATTGATGTTGCACGAGCATGCATCGAGCTTCTTTTTGAATCCAACTTTGAGCAAATGGTTTAAAACTGTTTTATGGTCAATCTTTAGCTTCTGGGCTATGCTACGACCGCTAACATGCCGGTCAATTTCGATTATTTCTGTGTTTTATCGACATTTTCGACGACGGGCCTTCCTGTGCGAGGTGCAACTTTAACATCAAAAATGCCTGAACGGAATTGACGAAACCAAAATTACACATAATTAGCTGTTACAGTATCGGCACCATAAACACCATTCACAATTTCAGCCACCTGGCTTGCATTTTCGCCTTTATCAATGAAAAATTGTAAAATGTACCGAATTTTCTCTTTGTTGACTTCCATATTTAACACCCTGTAACTCACAACTGAATGAACCAAACAAAAAACAGCAAAAGAATTTTTTTAGTATGAAATGTCACCTTCAAAACGAGCATAAATTTTAGATTGTTTGATCGGTACATCACGAGATATCGACACTACTGCCATCTACCGAAAAAATAATGGATTTCTTTTTCCCCAACCTAATATAATTGCAATTTTTCCCTAAAAATTCTTAGGAAATGTTTATAATGAAATAATTAATTTGAGGTAAAACATAGATCATTTCAATTTTAATCAAGAAACAAATGTTTACTAAATTTTTTTTCCAAGTACAGTAATACCTCGAACATACGCGATAGAGGTGAGGCTGAATGATAACCTCGTAAGTCAGAGTATGATTTCACAAATAGATATACAGATAAGTTATTTCTGGTTGCTGCCAGAGACGAAAGAAAATAATAATTCAGAAAATAAAAATGTTTCATAACATCTTAGGTATCACAAATACAAAAACGCTAATCGAAGTTTTTTTTATGTAGAAGATTTCATAAAATTTAACAAAGTAGTCTGACACCACAAATTTCCCTCAAAATTTCCTCGTAGCATACAAATATTTTTTTTAAATTTTATTCCTCGTTTAGTTGAAAAAATACGCTCATCGTTAGAGTATCTTTTCTAAGAAATTTGAAACACTTTTTCAATTAAACTGAGGCCTTTGTCAAAGTCCCAACCGTCATTTGATCATCTGACTGAACTCAGTTTAAAGACTCAGGTTCTCTTCAATGTCTTGCTCTTGCTCACGCATTTCTATGAGCTCATCCATTGTCAGCTCCTGACTGTGAGAAACCAACAGTTCTTGAGCATCATCACTTTCTACTTCTAAATTTATTTACCTGGCAAGATCGACAACTTCTTCAATCGCATTAACAATTTCCCCAAATTTTTTTTTTCTGAAACAAAAGACGAATCGACGAGATTTGAAAATTGCGTTAACTCCGGGTTCGCGTAAGTTGAGATATTACTGTACATGTAAATGCTTAAGTTTGTGTTCTCTTATGTATTATTTCATTCCATTCTGTCGATTAATTTTTCCATTTCTGCTATAAATTCTTCATCTGCTCATTCTCCGAAATTTATGTAAATAGGTGAGAATTGCATTTTCTGGTTTCTTTACGAACTTATCTACTATAAAATCTACAGAAATGACGACGTATTAGAAAACAGGCAAGATTTATTGAGACGAGACTGAGTGTCGGAAATATTGTGGTTTCGACATAAGTTGCTGAGGTCGATTGTGATAAGCCAAGTCTTGATTTAGATTAAGTAATATTACAATTTTCACTTTACATCTCCTATATTTATATTTATTATATATTGTTTCCTTCAAGTAGATGCTTACTTCTGTTATCCCTTTCAAGTTGAGAGTTATAAATATTTTTGATGAGTGAAAGAGAGATTGAATTCCTAATGTGAGTTCTCCTGAGGGAACTCTGGATATTTTTCTCAGAAATATTATGAAACATAATACATGGGAGTTGGGTAGCTTTTATCTCTTTCATAATAATAAATGTTGTCGAATATTTTCATTGTTTAATATGCATAATTGATAAATCACAAAAAACGCATATAATCTAATAAAGTATTGCTTATTTGAACCGCGAAAGTTTAACCTTGTAGTAGCGAGAGAAATTTTTTATAGCCGTTTTTTTTTGGATTTTAACTAAAAGTAAGCCAAATAAAACTTTTCATTTTAACCATCTCAAAAACAATTGTACTTTTAAATAAAAATTTCTCTTATTTTCAAGCCCTGTAAAATCCTTTTATCAGTTTGGGAGTAAAATTTTATCATTTTATGAATGAAATTCTCAACTCAAACCTATTCTTTTCAAATTTTTTTTCTGGGCAGTTATTTCTTTAGATAATCGATCTTATATTTATGTGAAACAAATTATAATTTTTAATAATTCATAATTGATTTCAATTTTGTATCACAACATGAAGGAAATTTTTTTCTGATAAGTATAATAATCAGCATAGTTACAATTAATATTGCTTTACAGCTTCACAAGAACTATCCCCTGTCAGATAACGAGGATGGCACTTGAATTACGAACTCCTACTTCTACATCACATCACAGGGAATTTTAAGAATCAGTTTTCTTAAGCAAGCAGCAGCCTTCATTATATTTCACATAACAAGTATTGACAGAAATGTAGACTCATACTCATGAATTGATAAAAACTAATAATTTTAATCGTTTTTTTTTACTGCCCCCTGAAATTTCTAAAAATTCAGTGAGTCAGAATACAATAATAAATCAATTGTGTAAAGCAATTAACAAAATTATTTTTAATATTGCATCTTGTATAGTGACTTGTCTTGTATGATGATAAATTCTTAAATTTTAAATTTTTAGCCGATATGATTTAGGATATTTCTGATAACACCTTAGTTTTATCTACCCGAAACACACATTTATTTTGTATTTGAAATTATAGTAAAAAAATTGATAAAGTTCCTACAGCCAATTGCCACGGTTCTTAAACTTTTAATCGCCACGTCCTCCCTTTATGCATTACCCTGACATGGCGGACCCCCAAAATTTTGAACACCCATCCCTGACTCCCAATGCATGGCTGAATGATTTAAAAGTTCCTAAGATTGTCTTTGCTACTTATACGAACTTTTTAAACATTTCTTTTCTTTTCCTTTTTTTTTCGTTTAAGAAAACAACAAACATCTCATTGAAAATATCATAAAATACTAATTTCAAATAAATAAATATAATAAACAATATTAATTAAAATTCTTAATGAGAAAGATGGTGCTGAATTTCTTTTATAAGTGTTGTTATATCAGGTGTAATATTTGAAATCTGCAGTCTCAATTCCGGTTCTACATTTTCACGAAGTTTTCTGTACTTATTTTTAGGATAAATAATTCAATTAGGAAATCGAGAAGGATGCAATCGTTATCGTATTGGCATTACAAATTCAGTTCTTAATTTCTACTATTTTTTAAAAATATTATGTTGTAGTAATAGCTATGTAGTTACAAACAATAAGAAAATGAATATTCTAATCAAATATATTGTTACAGATCCATTGATTTTATGAAAAACAATCACAAAAAAAAATAAACAGTACTTTAAGAGCGATGCGAATTTA
Organism: Trichonephila inaurata madagascariensis; assembly: GCA_019973955.1. Taxonomy (NCBI): domain Eukaryota; kingdom Metazoa; phylum Arthropoda; class Arachnida; order Araneae; family Nephilidae; genus Trichonephila; species Trichonephila inaurata. The sequence continues at coordinate 40,465 of BMAV01022523.1, forward strand.
TTATAAAAAATACAACCTTTAAATGGATTCAGCAGCGATATTCACAGAGTAAATACCCAAAGGCCTTCACACCTTCAACAGCAATCAAACACAATAACAGTGTTTAAAAATACACGTACGAATAACAAACGAGTTCATTATTTGTAACGATATACACAACACCTCATACTAGTATAATTATATTTTTTCAAAATAAAAAAAAATAAAATAAAAAACCAGGAGATATGCTCTTTTTCAGCATTTTTTAAAATGGCTAATTAAATATTTAGCATAATCAAAAACTCATGGAGTGAAATAGAAAGCTGAAATGTAAAAGAATAACAGCCGTAAATAAGACTTAAACTAACTGAAATCTTTCAGAATGTCATAAGGCTGGCTTCGCTTAATTTGAAAGGTCGAAATTAAGACTTAAAAATAAAAATTTACGCATAAAAAAAAATCTTTTTATTAAGATCGCATTTAGACTTCTACAGCGAATACAAGAGCAGATTATTATAATACACTATTCCTTTATCTTTGAAATGATGCTTTCTTTTCCTTTGTATATTCAGTACTATTTCTCATGCTTCTCATACTTTCTTACATGAAGCTAAAATTCCATTTTGCATTCAAGTGGAAAAATTGTACAATCATATTGTACATATTTAAAAAATTCATTATTGTTAACCACTTTAAACTTTATAATTGTTATACTAAAATGTATATTATCGATAACATTTTTTTTGTACACATTCAATTGTTTTCAGTGCCTTTATAGTATTTTTATTATCATAACGCAAGAATAATCTTTATAGAAATGAAATTTATACTGAGTATTTTGCTATTTCACTAAATGAAAATAAATATATTTACTTATATAAATGTTCCATAGTAAAACAGAATTAGAACTATTTTGTATAATTCTTAATAAAAATGATCTAAATTATTTGACAAGTATAACATATTTTTATATCTTTTTTAAAAATATATTTGCTTGAGTTACTTTGTGTATAATGTCCATCATTCAAAATATAACTTCTATAACCACCTTTTGTTTTAAAAAAAAATCTATGGTTTTTATCTTAAAAATGGCAATCTATCTTAGAGAATCATACGAGTGAATTAGAATCCTACTAAGAAGACAAAATATGTTTTGATATTTTAAATGTGTGAAAAACTGACACACGAATTTGCTTTTTATAAAATTGAAGATTTAATATTCTTGTTGTACACACAAATAGCAACGTGGGCAAAGATGGATAATTGTCAGTTATTCGTATCAAAATTTTAAAAGAAAAATAAATGCTAACAAAAAAAATTTTACATATAAAATACAAAAAAAAAAAAAAAGAGTTAAGGTTTTTTTAAATTCTTGAATATTATTAAAAAATTATGGATTTATTTAAAAAAAATCCTAAGTCCTCATAAAAAACATGAAATGTGACTTAAAAAGATGTTATAAACTTCAAAGGGTTTCCTTCGAATATTTTTTTTCTGATTTAAGTATTTACAATCTGAAATGTGAGAAACTCTAAAAAAATATATACTTTTATATTTTATCTTCTTTTTTTAATAAAGTTCACAACTTACATTTTTTCTGACATTAACGAGTTGAGACAATAATTATTTCAATATTCTGTAGTTTAAAGTACGTTTTTAAATATTTGTATGCTCCTTATACATTTTTTCCATGGCACAGGGTCGGGGTTCAAACCCGGGGCTTGGAAAGGTCGACTCAAGCTTTCATCCTTTCAGTGGGTTGATAAATGGTCCCAATTTACTTGGGAACTAAACACTGGGGGTTTCGCATCAGACTGACCACCTGACCGGAACATCTGCTCATGTACCTCAGTGCCCAAGGTCATGAAAACTGAGATGAGCACAGTAAGCCTTAGTCCTCATGGGATGTTCGCCACTGAGTTTTGTTAGTATAGTATACACTTTTAGGATTTTACAATTTTAAAAATTCTTTTATTGTAATTAATTCTTGGATAATATGTTAAAAATCCCCTTTTTATTTTGTTTTGTACGTTGTTTTAATTGAACTTAAAGATTACTTCTATTTTTATAGTTATTTTTTCCTCTTATATTCACAAATTTTATATTTTCTTATTGTGCGAACGATTTAAATTCATAAATCGGTCTATTCAATCATTCATTTTTTTTTGAAGATCCATTTTCCACTACATTTCACATTTTAAAAATTAAGATTCATATTTATTTTAAATATTATTTCCTTTCATCAATATTGAAATTTTTGTCGTATGTCTTAGAGGAGGAAATTCGCAATTTTCCAAAAAAAGCATTGCGAATTTTACAAAAATTTTTTCATTATGATCTTTTAATGTCTAAAATTACCCTTTTCATTTTTTATATGTTTTAAATTTAATTTAATATTTCGCTATGCCCAATTTAATTTTTACTTCATATTATTTTCAAGGTATTTTTGAAATTATGTGAACCTCTTTTAAGAGTGTTGGCAAAAACACTGGGAAGGAATCCTTTATATATTCCAAATATTTCTTACCATTATTTCTTAAGAATTATCCATTTATTATTTTTTTTTTTTCTTTACTGTTTGTAAAATTTTAGGAATTTTGTTACCATTGTAAGACATTTTTTTACTTTTAAACATGACATTTTTGGAAAAATAAATTTTTGAAAATTAGAAAAATTTGCAATGGGAGAATCTTCTAATTAAATTTTTTCGAGTTGCCTGTTTAGCATTTTTTTTAAAAATAAATTGGTAAAATGAGAAAAGGAACTTATAGAAGCTTAAATTTTTCATATTGAGGAGAACGAATTTTAATTTAGCGGATTAGAAAAAATTCCTGTAAATAATAAGAATGTAAAAGATGTTGAGAACAAATTTTATGTCTTAGTAAGCTATTCAATTAAGGAATAAAACAATTTCACATTTAAAAATTCATTATTGATATTATGTTGTATCCTTTCTTGCAAAATGTTATTAAAAGCGCTGATTTAACAAACTATATCAAAAATTCTGTGTGACGCCTCATATTAATTTAATAACGGAAAAAGTTTATTATATATGTTTCCCTATTCAAAAACTATGTTTCTGAAAAAAAATTATAACGATTTCTTAAAAACTGTTGTCTTTACTTTAACTTTGGTTTAAAATCTAATTGCAAGAAAAAAAAGTGAAAATAGCATAAATGAGTTATTTGACCCCCTGGAAGAAAAAAAAACTTCTTACTCAATTTCCAACCATTATGATGCCAAAAAAAAAAATGAACACTTGCTTAATAGAAATATTTCCTGAGAAGTGGCATGCAACCAGACGACAAGATGATGCATGTAATCATGGTCGCTGAGTTTCGAATTCCGAATTATTCACTCGTCTGCTTCCATCATGTAGCAGAAAGCTTATTCTTACGTTTGAGAAAAAAGTCCTTGCCAAGTACCTTCTATTCCTGTTCCATCAAGAACAAGACACTTTTTTTTTACCTGGTGAATAACCAACTCCCCCAGCGAAAACATCTAACTCAATCCTTTTACCATTTAGTCTTTCCTTAGCAATTAGCGCATTGAGTTTTGTGTTCTTCGCACCTACATTCGAAAATATTCTTCATTGGTTGCATCACAGCTACATGAGTTAATTTTTTTACGCAGCTTTCGGCTTTTGTATTTAAAATTGCAAAACAAGCACTGCACTTGACATAATAATGGATAATCACATTTTTATTTAATGTGAAAAGAAAACATTGGCTTTAGCTGCTCGATTGTGTGCATAAAACAGTGTATTTTTTTAAAGTTGGTGGGTGTTTCTATTGTTTTCATCGCATTGAGGAACAGAAAATTTGCATCTTGTTCTTTTTATGCATCTTCACTGGATACAGAAATGTAAGATCTTGTTTTGCTGTGAGGAAATCCCATTATATATCCTAGTATTTTATTAAAGTGTATATTTACGGCGTAAAAAAAGATTGCGTGTATTTTCTGGTTGAAGAAACATAGATATTTGTTTCTAACTAATGTAGTGTAGAATTCAAGTATATTTTATGTGATAAACGGTATTAAGAGTTCTCCATTAATAGAACAACAATTTGGGAAATATATTAAGTTCGAAGAAATACCAATGAGTAATAATATAGAGAAATTAGGCAATCTTACTGTGAAAACAGAGGTAGTGGACGATGAAGGGACTTCCAAAAAGGTTCGTAACTCGTTCTGTGGATCAGAAAGTTTACCATGATATTGTGTCTTTTATATTTATTAACTTACTATAGTTTAGTATTATAATATACTATTTATATAACTTTTATGATTACATAATTACAATAATTGATTACTAAATTATAATGCAATGAATTTGCAACGCCACAACATTTGCTAAGATAAGATACTTTTGTGAGAAATTTTTAATAAGTTCTTATTGAGAAAAATTTCTCCCGATTCTAAAACTTTTCTTTTATAGAGCTAACTCTGTATAAAGCAAAACACAAAATTTAATTGTATTGAAATTGTTGTACATAATTCTAAGTGTCACTGTTAAAAAACGGAATATTAATTATCTGGATAGATATTTCCATCTGGAAAAGTAATAAATGGAAGAAATTTTTAGTCTCTAAATTAAAAATTTCTATACCATGAATCTCTTAGAAACTCTTAATGATCCGCATTACTATTGTGTGTAAGAAATTTATTCTCAATAATCGTGACTGCACTTTCTGCTCAGAGAAGTTTGTCTTAACTTTGATTTTTATAATATTAATAATTCTTCGCGCAAAATATTTCAAATAATTATTAAGTTACTCCCCATTTCAAAACATAAGTACTTATAATGTTATTTATTTTAATTAATCTTTTGGATAATCAACATTTTAAAAATTTTATAAGTAATAAATTGTATTAGAAAAAATTTACTGTGCTCTGTAAAGAAAATATTATTAAACTTTAATGTATTTATTTTTAATCATACTCTGCAATTGTTTTGTTTTTATTAGAAGTTTCCACAATCGTAATCAAAATTTATTTTTAGTTTTCTTAAAATACAAAATTTTACACTATTAATATTATATTTTTAGACTGCATTTTCAAGTAAATTTTTATTTTTTCTTAAATAAGAATGAAATTATCAGAGGTAAAATATATTTGATCTTTATTACTAAGAAAGGTTTCATTAGTTTTTTCATAGCAAAGAATATATTATACAATAAAATTAAGTAATATTAGAGTAGAAATATTTTTTGAATTTACCATATTACCAATTAAAATTTATTTTGTTTTATTTTTTAGAATGCGCACAAAGGATTATCGGAATCACAGATAAGTGGTAAGTAATTATTTTATTTTGTTTCAAAAATATTTGTTATGTGATATAAAATCATTTTTTATTATTAAACTTATTTAAATGTATCTATGTTTGAATAAAAATTTAAAGGGGAATTTTAATCTTATATTTTCTTTTCATAAACTTTTTTTCTTGTTTCATAATTTTAAACGTTTTGGCTTATTACACATACATACAAGATTTCTTTAACTTACCTCTAATGTACTGAAATTTTCTTAGCAAGAAAAAAAAAATTAAGATAATTTATTTAAATTTTAATTTATAACGAGAGAAAAAATATATATTCAAAACAGTCAGGTAAAAGAATTTTAAGCAATCTCTTCTGAGTTTTGTTTTACTGTTGCCACTAAAAACACTGTCTCATTAATTTTTTAACGTAAAATAACATTGTCACTATAGTCAAATATTCTAAAAAATTATCAGATTTCTTATAAGCTTTTCGAGATAAGCTATACGAGCATATGTAACAAAATTTTGAATTAGTATTCATTATTTTGTGTAACGTATACTACTGTTCATAATGAATGTTATTGTTAATAGTGTAATTTTCCGCTTCGCTTTTTGAGTATTGTATTTTAATAACGTTAAAATACAATAATACGTTTAGATTCAGCATTTAGTAAAATTTAAAAACTGAATTAGAATAAAAGTTAGGAGCTTTCGATTTAAATTCTGCTAAATAATTTTGTTACTTCAGATGCAGCAGCAGAAATTTTATAAACTTAAATTTTTGTTTCTAAAGAACTGCATAACTCAAATAGTAGGTTGAATAATCAGCAACTATTTAAATATTTTTTTTCTATAATCACACAAAGAAAAGTTGAACAAAAAGTTAAAAACCTAAGCATTAAAACAATATGTTTAATTTTTTTTTCCAGAGAGATTAATACAAAATATAAGAACATACAAATGTATGAAAAAAATCATCTAGAGTTAATACGTATTAAAATGCAAGGAAAAACATACAAGAAAACACAAATGAACGTCTTACAAAGAAATTGTTAAAAAAGAAATTTGAAATAAGATAGCAATAAAACATGAAATTTTAGATAAATAAACACTTTAAATTGACCCAGTAAATTATTGGTAATGTTTTAAAGAAAAGACGCATTGTGGAAGCGCATACAGGCTATTGACCGGTATTCACTGCTTATCGTTACGTAGTCCTGATAAAGATAACTTGCTTATAAATTGAAATAATGATCTCAGAGATAGGAAATTGGAGCATTGAAAAATACAGGATAAACAAAGGATAAAAACAAAAATAATATATAAATGTTGATACAATGGTTACATTCTTGCAATCTCCTGATAACTGTTTAATTAAAAAAAAATACGGAATTTATTTTATATAAAGAATACCGAATTTTTCTGATGTACCCTTTTGCTACCCAATAACAACAAAAGAAGTTTCATTTGAACCAATAATGCGCACATAAATATCTTTTTAAATTTTCATCAAACTTATATCTTTTGTATTTTATTTTTTCTAAAACAAGAATTACAACTTTTATATACACAGGCACAAAATCTTCCCCGGGAACTTTTCAAAATTGAAAGTATTAGGGGCAATTTCAGATAGAAACTTTCTCGTTATTTTTACATTTTCTGGCAGAATTACAGTGTATGTTTTTATTTTTCGTTAATGCACTCAAAAATGTAAAAAATTTTAAGTAATTTAATCCCGAATTATCCAGGTAAAGTTAAAGTATATATATGATTGTTATATATTAAAAAAGTAAATTAATAGTAAAAGATTTGGTTTGATTTATAAAGTAGTCAAGTAAGATTACATTATCGCTTACATTTTTCTGTAAAGAATTTAATACCAGATTTAGGATACGTTGTGTAACTACTTTTTAAATGAAATTATTAATGAAGATTCTAGGAGGGAGAAAGCGAGTTATGATTGTCCTCCCAAGAGAATGTAGGCTTAAGAGAGAGGTCTGGAAATCTGTCTAACTAGAGCCTATCCTACGGATATTCTCCTTTTCCAGAAATTCATCAAATAAATGATGAAATTCATCAGATGCAGACAAGGAGAGGGAGAGGGGGTTCATTCATAAAAATTAAATCGAAATAAAAAATGAATCCGTGAAAAGATTAACATAGGGCTGCATGATTCCCCTTAGTTACCTCTCAGCAGCCACTAAGCATAAGTCAGACATAAATGATGTCTTCCCAGACCAGGCGTCGGCAAACAACAGCTCTTTGCATAGATCGTTACGGCCTTTTGATTTCATCATTTATGTTTCATTAGAAAATATGATTATGTGTCTATAAAAATATTTTTCCTTCATGATTATAAAATGACAAAATATATCTGTACTTGCATATACTACATTTAAACATTTGACTGGCTATAAAACACTTACTGTTTCGTAAAAAAAATTTTTTTTGTAAACAAAGATTATTGAGAATCAGTGAAAATATTAGAATAATTTCTAAAACATTAAAAGTCCAATTTATTGATAAAAAATTTCATCATGGGATGACAGCCCTCAAATCGACTTCCAACAACGTTTGCTGATTTGCATGCATGAGCTCGAAAGTACTCCTAAATACACTAGAGATACAATTAAACTCCCAACAGAAGAGACAAAATGCATGAGGAAAGGGAAAAAAAATACTGTTGAAATGACCTCTTTACATGCGAAAATAATCAAAATCAATTTCAATTATTAGTGTTAATATGGATATTTTTTTCACGAAGTTTGAAAGCTTAATTCTCAATATTATGATATTTTGACTCTGGATGTTTTTTGAATGAGCCATCGAAATAAAAATATCTTCGATACTTTTTGAAGGAATAGAAAATGTTACTTTATATGAAACTTCGTTTTAATGTTATAAAAATGTTACTTGTGGAGCTTTACAGTCTCGATCGTGACCGCAGCCGAAGGTCCTCCTCTCTCCTGCGAACGCGTATGCAAGTAAATGGCTCTTTGAAATCTCGGTTATCTTGTTTCACTTTCTACTTGGCTCTTCTATCTCGAAAGTTCGCCGACCACTGCCTTAGATCATCAGACTTCACTTTTATACTAATCTCTTTCTCGAATATTAGAGGACATATACTAAACTCAGTGGCGCAACAGCCCATAAGGTCTAAGGTTTCCTTTGCCCGTCTCAGTTTTCATGACCTTGGGAACTGAGGCACACGAGTAGATGTTCCGGTCAGGTGGTAAATCTAATGTGAAAACCCTAGTGTTTTGTTTCCAAGCAAGCTTAATACTCATTTATTGACCCACTGAAGGGATTAAAGGCTGAGTCGACCTTGTTCAGCCTAGAGTTTGAACCCCGGATCTGTGGCATGGAAGCGGGATACGCTACCACTCAGCCACTGGTCTTGGAGGACATATAGCTGGTCCTTAATACCCTCCAAATGGAGGTTTGTAGGTAATCAGTCACTAATATGAATCCTTCTCTCATCAATTAATAGAACAATTGTAGTTGTCTCCTCCAAAGCAAAGCATAAGTTTTGCTAACTGAGCTGACAAAGCTAACTGTAAGTGTTAAGTACTCATAGGGCTGATTCAAACCCGACATATCATTAGAAAAGTCGAAATGATACAAAACACCACAAATAAGCTCAGACGCAAACAATTAGCTACCACTAAATTTATTAATTTTTCGACAAACAGAAAATATCAAGAAGGAAGATCAATTTAACTATTCAATTCTAAATAATCAAAATGCCCTTATCTGCCTGCACCAAAATAATCGAAACCTCTAAAACCGAAATCCTCCTATGAAATAAGAAATGGTTCTCACAGTAACAACCGAATAAAATTCGAAACAAAATGAAAGCTGATTGGACGATTGTACTATGTGATTTAATAGTAGATAAGGTTTAGGAAAATATTTGCTATCAAGCTGATAGAATCGATATTGCATAAATCTCTTAACCACCCATATACCTTAATTTATATACTGTAACTCATATAGATATCACGTTCCCACAGTAAAAATGTTACAGTTAAACTTTCAAAAATTCTTTAAAGAAAACAAGCCCAAGTTAGTTCTAGAAGAAAAACCTCTTAAAATTGCCCTTTATGTGGTCTTTCCCTAATCCCTGCTCCCATACTGAGATTCTCTATAATACTAAAAGGGCTCTTTTACGTGCAGTAGTGAGAAAAACGAAAATGGCAGGTCTTATAAGCAGACCTTTCTCATATAACTTTCTGGAAGCAATAGTATTTTAAATTTGTATTTTTATAGCAAATGACGAGTGTTGATAAATTGATATATTGTTACACCGTACAATTAGGGACAAATGTCTGTCTTCAGTCTGTTGGATGATTTTGCTCAGTTCTTCTCTTAAGGCTATCTTCGGCTAATGTTAAAGAACAGGGGCCAAATCCGGAATATTTTTCAGATATAAAAGTACTCTCACACACAAACATTAAAATTATATTCTGGCTAGATTATCCTGTAGAGAAACACTTATTTTATCATACTACTCATTTTTGTACAACCTCTGACACATTTTTTCTTTTATAAAATGTGTTTTGCATTTTTTTCCCTATACAGTAATGCTAAATGAGCTATCCCTTCACATGTTAAAAGGAAAAACTAATTATTTATTAAATATTTTGAAATTTTAAAAACACTATACTATAAACAAATGCATGAGCTACAATGTCACAAATTTTTATAAAAATTGAGGCATATTTTCTGTCCGAAAATGTGCTCCACGTCAAGTTCATGCTCTTGTACATATGGCGAAAACAGCCTTAAAGGATCATTAAACTGTCTCCTTAAACTATACACAACGCCGGATGTTTCATTAAAGTCTTTTGCTAATTGTCCTTGTGAATGCTATGCCTTAAGTCTCCCGACGATCTACCGTTTGATTCTATCATCAAAACATTGGTATTTACTTTTTTAACTATTTGTTTTTGTATTACGCGGTATATTAAAAAAACCATCATGAAAGCCATCGTGGTGTGCGAATAAATGAGGCGCAGTAACTAAGAAGTTTTTTTAAGGCATTATTATTCAAAGATTGAGCCTACGTTACGTGTATGGTTACATGATCGACATTAAAAAATCGGATCTTTGTTTTGGGAGTATCTGTACGACTAAATACACAAACTCTCTTAGTTTTGAATACCAGTGTGTACAATGTTTTTCTTTTCTTCTAACGAAAAAATCGTTTTTGCTTAAAATTTAAAAATAGGTATTAATACACTTCCAAAAATAAAATTAGTAAAAATTTCCCTTCTGATTGACTGTAACATTAAAAGATTGGCAGGATATGAAATCCATTTTGACATCTGTTAAGGCTTATGACTAAATTCTAAAAATATATTTTACTTCCTTCGATCCTTTCTACTGAAAAGATCTGCCCCATCTGATAAAATTCGTACCAAATTACATAAACAATTCGTAAAAATAGAGATCATCCCATTTTAAAACATATTTCATTAGAAGTTTCAAATTATTTTCTTTGAATGTAGATAACAATTAACTCAGTGATACATTTGAAAGGATTACATTTCTTCTGAACATCCGTGATGTTATGTCGACAGCAAAGTAAGCAAACACAGTTTCTTCAATCATTAATTTAAACAAGTAGAAGCAACGAAGGGATATATTTAGTAGTTCCGTAAGGGTCAGGAAGTGATTTTTAACCTCATACTTTACAGAAAGAAATTTTGAATGAAATCCAAAATAGTGGCTGAAGAAAAAAATGAAAATAACACAACATAAAAAAAGGGTTATTTTTCTTGAATTTTGTATTTAAAACTAGCTTGAAAGCTTATGTACTTAGTTTGAAGTTTATAAACAGAAAAAAAAAAGCAAGAGAGACCAAATCGAAATTAAGTCGAAATCCATGGCATTTGTTTGGTAACAGTAATAATAAAAATATGGGTATTGATATCATAAATCATAATTTTACTATATAAATGAAATCGTAAGTTAACAAAATGAAAAGAAAATTAAAACGAGAAATTTCTAGTCAAAGTAAAAAGTGTATTGAAGTGGAAAAAAAAAGAATAAAATTTTATCTGTCAAAATGCTATTTGAAGCCTAAGAACAAAATGCAGAATTACATTGAATTGATTGTACTAGACTTCCGACTTTACGGCTTGGTTGGCTATTACGGAAATATATTCAAAAAGTAAAATTAGAACGACAATATGCGATTTAAGATGGCTGGGTGGTGTAGTTGGTTTGGAGCTGGCCTTGTATACCCATGTTTTGGGTTTTCCCCTGGTTAAGTTGATGGATTTTAATGATGCAAAAAAATTGACAGCACCCATGTCGTATGATTATGTGGTACGTTAAAGATCTCTAGAGTGCCAATTTGGCTTGAGTGCTGTCAGCAAATTTAAATTCCTTGTGCAGTTTCACATCGTCAGAGCTCTGGTGCCTATTTCTGGGCAGGAAAATTTGGTGTCAAAACTACATTGGGGCAATTGGTATCCACCTATATGATGCCATAATAAAAAGTGATACCAGCTCTCGGGGAATGTACTAGGTCTGCAATAGTAATTATTAACACGCACCCCCATTTGAAAGAAAGATATACGATTTAAAGAAGAAATAAATCTTGTAAAGAATTGAAAAGTATTAGAATTTTGTAAACCTAATGCAGAACATGGTAGTCACAAAGCCTAAGGGTTAAAGCATGATTTATAAGAAATCTATTTACTACAAATACGTAGACTCCATAGCATAACTATAATAACGCAAACAAATATAAGCGCTGAAGAATATAAAATTCAAGAATTAAATCACATCTTGAGTGCACATCAAAAAGCAATCTTCTAGGAACTGAAACATAGTGCTTAAATACTCCTCAAGCAATATGCTACAAAATATTGAACAACATAAGCGATACAGTTAACATTTCTTCATCTTCAAACACAGATAATTTATTAATTTTCTATTTAGATAAAAAAATTTCCTCGTGAATCCTTAGATATCTAATTATTCACGGGAAATACACACAGTTGGACATCCCTTTTACAAACCTCTATTTAGCGAATTTTTCTATTTTGTGAACTTTTTCCAGGAACTAAGAACATTTTACTATTTTCTTCGTAAAATAAACTCCAAATAGCGAAGTGGATTTTCTATTTAATAAGCATTTTCTCTTGTGATTCGATTCCTTTTCTTGCTATTTTAAAAATATGTCTAGATATTTCTAATTATTCTCTTTTTTCACACATTTTATGGTGATCCATAGCCTTGAACTGATTTTACCTTGTGCCTAACTCACCTAGAAAAATAAAATTGTCATAGTTTTTCAAATCAGAAACTAAAATAAAATTAACATATTTTATCAATAATTAAATTTAAAGACGCATGCATGCTTAAATTTACTGGTTATAAAATAATGCATGTTGAAAATTCTTGTAGGCTTAAAATTAGAGAAAATGTCATTAAAATTCATTAGTTTTAATATAAATTATTTTTTAAAGTTAGGCAGTGTTTTTTTTTTCATTGTTTTCCTTGTGGATTTATTTTTTATGCGCAAAATTTATAAAATAAATAGACATTAATTTACATAATAAAGTGTTGAAAATTTTTTTTTAATATGTAGTGTTCGTGAATTTAAAATGTGTTTTATGTGGCTTTTTTTTTCAGTTTTCCTCATACCGAACTTTTTAATCGGATTCAGCGACTTCGTTGAATATAGCTCCGACTGTATATATATATATATAGTGTGTGTGTGCGTATCTATAAATAAAAAAAATGATGGACAGATTAAATATCTTTCAAATCAGACTGATTTTATGTAAATTAATTACCATATTTCTAATTTAAATCAACGATATCAATAAAAGTATAGCAAGGTTGTATCGGTCAATGTTAAAACGTCACAGTAATATAATAGCAAAATATTAGTCTTAGAAATTAAGATAGTAAGGTGAAACGTAGTTTTAAGGCCAGCCAACCTCCTCCGATATTTTCCTATACCACTGAATTGAAATGAAGAGGATGATACAAATACTCTGAGTTTAGTATTACAATACTAAGTAACGAATACTTAAAATATACTATAAATTATTTTCTGAGACTAAATACCATGAAAAAATAACATTAATTTACCAATATAAAATGTATTTGAAAATAAAATTTTATATGTTTATTTATTTACACATTTTTCACAATAATAAATTATCATACCTTATAAAATAGGTACATCTGATTTTCTCCGTGATATCAGATCTCTACTCTTGTTTACATATTAGATTGTTCGAAAAGGTTAAAAATTTCTGCGAATAGTTTGAATAATTTATTATTATTTGTATTCCGATGATATAAATGTACGATTGTGTTATGTTCTGAATCCGTAATTAACTTAAAAATAGTCATAGCTTTATCGAATGCGTTCTATTTTAAACGATCTAAAGCTTCAGGTATAGAGACAAACGCTTGTTTATTTTTGACTTACAAATACAGAAAAGCTGTGTGTTTTTAGAGGTGATATAATGATGTTTTTGGAACGGTTGTCTATTTCTAGAGCTTCAGCCTACAATTTTTCCTTTTTTTTTTCAGAAGCCATCACCTGGGAAACTTTCATTTTGTGCCAAAAAATTACGGTTTTTAAAAGTGATCTGTTACCAAACATTCGAACAGTGTCGAGGAAGCTCTCCTAATTGTCGCTCAATCTAAAATATGTTGAATAAAAGCGTGCTAATTGAAACAAATTACAGTTGGAGCAATACAACACACGCAATAAAAATGCTTAGACACGTGATCAGTTTTAATTCCTGTTTAAAAACGATAGAAGTGATAAACCAATATTAGAAATGATGAGTAAAATAAGATTTTTTTATTAAAAAGGAATTCGTTTCTATCTGATAGAATCAAATTTATAGTTAACTCGAAACCACAAATTATAACAAATTACTTATATCAAATTTCAATCTATTTGCCCATTCATTTAATAAAGATGACAAAGTTATGATAGTAAAAATATTCTTTCATCAACTTGTTTAAAGAAAATAATTTTGTATAAAAAATTTTTTTAACGAAAATTACAATATCTTTCATCATTTAAAAATATAAAAAAAGGCAAATATATATTAATTAAAAGTTTGCAAAACTTTAATTTATCTTAATCAAATTTAATTTTATAATGGGGGAAAGGTATTATGGAATGGACATGAAGGCCATAAATATGGCAATTATTTTGAAACTATGAGAAGTGATTATACTTTCCTGATACTTTTTTAATAGAAAATACTTAAGTCAACGGGACTAAATTATTTTGATAAGTACATGCACTTACATACTTTCAGAAATTTTAACTTACTCTGATAATGGGGGGGGATTAAAGTAAGGGTAATAAAAATGTACAGTTTCAGACATTCTGATAAACTCTCAAACTTTTGTAACCATGGTGTGAAAGACCAAAGTATCTTTCTATACGATACTATACCAATATTGTTTTGGTTTATTATTACTATAAAATTTAAAAATAAAATATTACTAATTATTGAACGTCAAAAATACTTGAAGAAATAAAATACTGAAATTACACGGGTTATAAGGTCCTTAAGAGGAATCTTTTGGTTGGGTTATATTTAAAATATCTAATATTTTTCAATTTCAAAGTATTTGCTCAAAGTTCCGAAAATGTTACTAGAATCAGAAATGTATATTTAATAACAAGAAAGCAATGCATATTTATTTCTTAGCTTTAATAAATACTAACCAATATAGTAAATGCAATTATTTTCCATTTCAAGCACTTATTTTACAGTAAAATTTTGTAGAACATTATCTTCATATTATTTTTAATTAGAGATACTTATTGGGGTTTTTCAAAATCAAATCAATAGTTTATCAAGCATTATTTATTGTTTGCATAAGATATAATATTAACGGTGTAGAAACCTATTGTATAACATTTTCATCTCGCTACAAATATAATTTAAAACAGCTCATTTTTCTATGCAGGCTTAACTACAACTACAAAATGATTTTGAGAGAAGATTCTTATTTATTTTTACCACTCTAGATTAAAATAACTTAGCAATAAAACCCAGTTGTTCCATGATAAAGCCTCTTCAACATTTCAGCGAGTTCGTTTATGAAAGGTACGAGTGGTTTGAGAAGCGAGCTAATTTTAGAACCGATCCGTCGTAAGCTATGTCACTTCAGCATTTTTTAAAAAGAAAGAATATTTTTATTTTTACTTTATTTCTACGACTGCCTTAAAATAAATTCATTAAAGCATACAGATTGCTCATGTATGTCTGAAACACATTTAGATTTAAATAAAAACTGTAAGAAAAATTACAATGGAAGCTTTTGATAGATATAAAGCGTTACATTCTGGATTCAAAATTACCTCTATTTTTAGAATTTTCTGAGAATACAAACCTACTTTTGCTACTTTTTGGCATAAGAAAACAAACACGTGTAGTTTATTTAATAAACTTCGGCATTTATAACGATCATGACCTTGGCATCTATAATTTTTAACCTATATAAGCGCCAAGATTTGGTACATATATACAAGGTGCTCCAAAAATAATGATCCACTTCCATGAAAACACTAATGTATTGATTTCTTTCACATGTGTTTGAGAAATGCTCTTCTTAGAAGAAAGAATAGCCAATGTTTCCTGAAAATTGGACGGTAAAACATCTGAAGAGGTGTGTCAGATGTACCAGCGAAAATACGGAAAACAGTTACAAAAAGGGCCAATATTATGCTACATGTGAACAAATTCAGACAAACCAGTAGCGTGGCGAATGAAAAACGTCCTGGACGATCATCAACATCTGACGATACCGACAAGTCACTTAACCTGAATTTGTTCACAAATAGCCAGATATTGGCCTTTGTTGGTGGCTGTTTTCCGACTGACAGCTGACGCACCTCTTCATATGTTTTACCACCCAATTTCTTGGAAACGATGACTATTCTTTCTTCGAAGAAGAGCATTTCCTTAAACACACGTGAAGAAATCAATACATTAGTAAGGGATGTCTTAAGGCATGGGCCCAAGGCCTCGGAACAATGGGGGGAGGCCTCGTCTCTTTCTCGACTCATCCTTAATAAGATAATGATTCGAATGTTTTCTACGGTCAAATGTTTTTTCCTGTTGTATTCTTCGGAAAACTGGGAATTTTGAATGATATGTTAACTGTGCCTACATGTGATAGCCATCGTCCATGTAAAGGCCTAGGCCTACCACCATATATCATCACTACTCCTTCAGTCAAAAGGTGACAGTTGGTCGAGCTGGTTTGTGCGATTGTAAGTCATGCACATTTATTTGTTTAGGGTTACTGTTTGCATGAGAGAGCTGTGGTATCCCAGAGGTTAAGGTATCGGATCATGGCAGGCATGTTATGAGTTAGAGCCCAGTACCACTAAAGACCCGCCGTGTAGGGCAGCGATACACGTTAAATCTGTCGAAAGCTGAAACGTCCTCCCGTTGGTGTGGTGTGGTAGTTAGGAGAGGGGGGTGTCAGCTCAGGTGTCGTCCACGTCACTTGACCATGGTTCAAATTATGTGGTCCGTCGCCAAAAGCCATCGTGTAGCTGAACAGGGCGACGTTAATATTCACTCACTCACTCACTGTTTGTATGAGTATTTAACAATGTACGCTGTATACTGTCTACTTTTAAGGGCAATATGTGGGGCTTATATTTGTGTAGGGGTCCAGGGCTTACTTTTGTAAAATGAACCAGAGCCTCGAGAAGTCTTAAAACGTCCCTGACATTAGTGTTTTCATGGAAATGGATCGTTATTTTTGGAGCAACCTGTATAAGTATTCCCTGAATTCAGAATTCTCAAAATTTATTTTTTCTAGAATGAAATCTACCTATGAAGAAGGGTTAACGAAATTTATAAGAATTCTTGCATAAAACAATTATTGTTATTAAACGTTATGCATTCATTATAGGAAGATTGAAAAAGTATTCAAAGGATTAAAAATTAATTCGCTAGATCTATTTCTTCTAAAGATGTGAGCTTTGTTGAAAGATATAACATTTTACTGGACAAAAAATGTGTGTGACTGAAATAATATTTTCATAACATTGATGAACAAAACGAATACATTTTTTTTAAAGGATAATTTGTAAACAAATTGTTTATCAGTGCTAACAACACATTGGTTATCGTACACAATAAAGCCTTTTCTTTCCTATTTGTAAATAAAT
Source organism: Trichonephila inaurata madagascariensis (assembly GCA_019973955.1). Taxonomy (NCBI): domain Eukaryota; kingdom Metazoa; phylum Arthropoda; class Arachnida; order Araneae; family Nephilidae; genus Trichonephila; species Trichonephila inaurata. The sequence continues at coordinate 57,897 of BMAV01022523.1, forward strand.
TGTAATAGTTTTTTTTTATAATAAACTGTAATATCATTGAACAAAAAATATTACTTTTTTTTGCTACAGAGTTTTGAACTGTACATATCAGTAGGTCTCATAATTTATCCTTAATCCAAATTAAACCTTCTATCAGTTGCATTCTCTACTTAAGTCTGAAATTGCTAAGTCTTCAAAAACAGGATAAAACCCAAAGTATATTTACTGATTTTCCACTTTTCCTTTTTGTTCTATCCAGAAAGATTATTTCATTTGTTAAAACATTTTAACTCTACGAGATTTTATCAGCGCAGCGCTGTTGATTAAGTTAACACGAGCAATAAGAATAGCTTGCAATTCAATCGTAGAAAGCATATTTTCTACAATGGCATTCGTTTTATTCTGTATAAAACCATTCACTTAGAAAGCTTGATTTAACAGAAGAAAATTTTAATATCTTTGTTCTTTTTTATAAAAACGAAGTTGAGTTTTTGAAGGAATGGGCATTTGTCATTTAATATATATTTATTTAATTTAGCTATAAATATATTTCTCTCATTTTTATATACCACATGAATTATTACATTTACAATATTAGTTTTATTCAGTTTCATATTTCAAAGTTAAATATCTTACCTAATGTATATTTTTCAAGAAAAAAAGTTTTAAATTACATTTTTACATGGAATAATTTTAAATTTTTTAAAATCCATTTTACCATTTTAAAGCATATGATTTATATACTTTTATTTCTCGTTAGTTTGTTCATGAATGTAACAACTCGAATTTTTTAATTCAAAAACCTAAAAAAAATTTATATAGAACCATAAATTTGAAAATGGTGAAATATTATGTATTGTCCAATTTTTAGAGCGCACTAAACTGCATTGTAAAAAGGTAAAAAATTATAAATGTTGTGAACTTTTCTTTGAATTCACTTAAATGTAAAAGAATTTTCCATGAAAAATACATAGACATCAAAAATATTCTTAACAATAGAAGAAAAGAGTATCACTCATATTTTTTCATTTATTTATATTTCTATAATTCTTCCTATTGTGTAACTATTGACCTCATGTCGTAAATGTCACTTCTTTTCTCTCCTTCTAATTTAATTTTTGAGATTCGTATTCATAAAGTTCTTAAAATGATGCAAGTATTTTTTTTTTATTTTCAGAGCTAAAGACAGCGTTTTCTATGCTGGATAAAAATCAAGATGGCCGGGTGAATTTAAGTGAAATGAAACATATGTTAACGAGCTTGGGAATCCGAATAGAAGATTGTGTTGTAGAAGCTTTAATTAAACAAGCCAGTGAAAGAGGTAACTTAGTCAATATGTTTCATATCAAGACTTATTTTTAATATATTTTTGTATGACATGTTATTTTAATTAATAATACTAAAATATGAAATAGAAAAAAAATTACACGCAAAAATATTTCTATACGATTTTTCCTTAATATAATTCTTTGTTTGTGTTACTTCATTTTATTCGCAGCATTCGATTGAACTGATATGGATTTATAAAAAAGAACGTTCTTATAATCCGAATTTACATGAAAAGTAATTACAAAGAAATTTGAAATTTATTGTATTTAAGTTAAAAAACTTAGTTCTTGTAGTAGTTATTACAATAAACTCAGGTTAAAAATAAATCTCTATTAAATTTAATGTCTGCGAAATTTAATACATATTTCTCTTCTTCTTAAGCTCCACAGCCTTTTGCAGGTAAAAGCTGACTCGTTAATTCTCTTCCAGTTGACCCTATCAAACTCACTACGGCCTGCCATCAGTTGCCATCGTCGTCCTATGTGCGTCTGGTCCCTTCAATTTTCAAAAAAGTTACTTTTTGGTAGGAAAAGCATCGGCATATCTGTACAGATGGCCCAGCCACCTAATACGTGATGTTTATATTTAAATTATATATATATATATATATATTTTAAAAAAATATTAATTTTTTAATAGTTATATAAATAAAGCTATTCAAAATAGTTAGGATTAAAATTCTGAGTTGTGATAATAGTTTATTACTATAAACTTAAATATTTTTTGTTATAGTTATCTCCATAATCTAATATGATTAAATTACTTATTATTATTTTATTCATATTTACTCTAGTGTTATTAAGTTATGCTATAATTTGCAACCTTATTAATTTTTATTTCCATTCTTTTTTCTTTTGTTAAGTGTTACATTTAGTCCTTCTTTTGATTTAAATCTGATTAGGGAAGAATCTGGCAAAATTTTTTTGCACTCAGATTTACCCGGGCCTTTGCATTTGTAAGTGCAATTTTTAGGTAAGTTACCTCTATCTTGTAATGGATTTAGATATTCCTATCCATTTTTTTCCTATTGGTTTTTCTCAGTGTTATTTACAAAAAGGGGAAAGGTTTGGCCAAAAACATGTTCAACCCACTTTTATAAAATTATTTTATATAATAGCTGTCCTAAGTCAGTAAGTTTATAACACTGCAGCATCCATTTTATATTTATAACTCGTTACCTTTTGTCCTTCATTGTGTGATTTTCCTCCCTCTATGTGTTTTCGAATGTTATTGTTTGATGTTATCTCTTTTTTGTAGAGAATGGCTCTTTTTATATATATATATATATATATATATATATATATATATATAACGTAGTTGCCGGTGTTGTATTAATTTTCGAATGTTAGTAGGGTTTCAGGAAAACATCTTCGGAATGGAAGTTGAACAACTTTATTTAGGCACACACATCAGAAGCTTATAATCACAGTAGTACCACGCACACAGATAAAGTACCAAGGATAAAATTACTGTACATTTTCATGTTGACGAGCTGAAGACAAACTTGCGACGATTATAAAGCAAAACTGACGAGACAAGCAGCAGTGACATCTTGGAGGGCACAACACAAAGACAAAAAGAGAGCGATCACACAAGATTTTCGCTTTATATACCGGCTGTGACAAACGCGTGATTATTATGTAATAGTACTTCTGATTGGATAGAATCAACGGGATAGGAATTTCGGACTAGTTGATTACGATTAAGATTAAAGCGTTATTTTTGAACCAAAGAATTAAAGCTTGTTTAAATGTTAGTAAAAAGAGTTAAGTTAAAAGGATGCTAGAGGGTTTTTCACACAAAACACACAATAAATTTTTATACTGTAAATTTCTTGACTGCAAAAGATTCTCTCATTGTTCTCTTGAATAGGTCCAAAGATTTTTCTTTCAAAACTGAGCAACTTTTCTTCCTCTGCTTTATTGAGGGTCCAACATTCATTTCCATACAGAGCAATAGGCCTGATTAAAGTTTTATATATGCTCCACTTAATGTTTATATATGTAAACTTAGACTTGAATTGGTTTCTGAGGTTATGAAAATTTCTATTAGCCAAAAATTCTATTGTTTAATTTTCAGATCGTTGAAACATGAGATCAGAGTTTCTAAGTAAGAGTATAAACTGTTTTACAGTTTCAAAAGTATAGTTACCTGTCTTCAAAGGAGACAAATCCGGAGATTTATTAGTTGAAATTAAAAAAACTTGTTTTGTACGCATTAATGATAATTCCCATCTCCTTTGTCGCACTCTCAAGCACTTCAAAAGTGTTGACAACAAAGCTTTTTGATCTTCCAATGACATCAATATATATTTCACTTTCTAATTAAGTAAAACTTTTAAAGACGCTGATTCACTATAGTTAAGAACACATCATTTTGGCATTCAACAGGAAAAGTAGTTAAATGATAACAGTAAAAAATAACCATTTTTTATAAAATTTAAGGAAGGTATTTATTTACAAACTCTATCCTAGATGATGGCCTTGTAAGCGAGGAAGAATTTCTCAGCTGGATGGCTTCTCAAGAAGAAATAGGAGGGCAAGAAGATGACTTGATGGAAGATTTACTAGCAGCCTTTCGAGTATTTGATAAAGATGGAAATGGCTACATAACAAAAGTTGGTTTTCATTTTATTAATTCATAAGAAATATTTAAATTTCATTTATATTCTGTGCTGCACTAACTGCAACGTATTTTTAACACGTTTTTATAAGTTTCACTTGTATGTAACGGAATCTTTGAACTCGATTTTTACCCACTGTAAAAGGTCAGATTAATCCGAAATTTTGGACATTTGTCAAGAACCGATGACAATATGATAATTTCATAATTTTGTTTTATTGTTCTGATCAGGATCCTCATAAAAAAGGATTTTAAGGATTTCGAGATTTGGTGACTAATTCATTATATCGTTTCCAGATTTGGCGACTAATTGAATACACTATTTTCAGATTTGGAGATAAATTCCATATGCCATTTCCCCATTTGACGACAAAATGATGAAGGAGCAACCCTAAAACCGTGAATAGGCATGCGGTTAATACAAATAAAACAAAACAAAAAAATAGTGTTCTTTATGGGAAAAAGGGTAGGGTGGGTGCGTAGTTTTTCTAAAAATGGAAATAAAAAATAAAGACTCGTGCATGTGAATAAAAATAATTTATGTTCTTACTGCTAAACATTTTTATTTTTATAAAGCAATACGTTTAGAAGTGATGATACGAATTAAAATAATAGCAATACGTTTAAAAGGTGATAAATTTATGTTCTAACTGCTATTTTTTTATTTTGAGTAAACAATATGTTTAAAAGTGATGATACTAATTAACATTATAGCAATACGTTTAAAAGGTGATAATACGATTGACATTTAATATTTCTTCTTACACACTTTTATTAGTTAGACCTGTATCTATAGAGACGGAATCTTTGAAATAATACGATATGGGACTCATCCGAGTCCTGTAAACCGAGAGAATAAGAACCGTTCAGACCTATTAATTAATATCCATTGAAGAGCAAAACAAATTCCAGCAGCCACGTAATTCGGGCTCCAAATATCAAACTCGAGGATTAATTCAACAAAGAATAAATGATAGTTTTAAAAACTAAAAAAACAGGCTTTTATTGTAGATTGAACTAAAAAATGAAAAATATAAATTATAGTTTTAAAAAAAACTAAAAAACACATTTTTATAGTGAATTGAACTAAAAATTAAAAAAATAATAATTCTTAATATAAGAATAAAATGATTATTTTTTTACTTTTTAGTTCGATTCACTATAAAAGCGTGTTTTTTAGTTTTTTTAAGCTATAATTTATTTAGATAAGTATCACTGATCTATTAACGACGCAGTTTTTTAGATATGCATATGGAATTAATCGTCCTGAAATTAAAACTTCCTTTAATGCTTATTTTTTCTCTAATAAATGCACTAAGATTATTTTTTCGAAGTTTATTTTTCATGTGAAACAATATAAAAAAATTACAAAGGTTAAATGCTGATGAAATTTATTCATTAATTTTTCAAAAAATCAAGTTATGGAATGATACAGATTACCGAATTCTTTTAAAAATAATTTTGAACTTCTGAATACTTAAAATTCTCTCATATAAAAATATAGAAAAATAAAAAAAACGAAGTTAAGATTTGTATTTAAAAAAAAAAATCACTTCAAGAACTTTCGTGGCCTCAATATATGCTAATTTCCTATACACAGTAACTATATTTAATTCTATATTTATTTCTATATTTAAATTCTCCTCACAGTAGAATAAATCATTTAACATTCTTTGAAAGGCAGAAAGCGGTTTGAAGAAATAAGTAAAAAGTGGAAATATTTTAAGCGGAAGGAAAGATTGTATCTCCCCTCCCTCTGGAAAGAACACTTTTCTTAAGAGTTCTCAAAATCTATTTATTATATTATAGGTATAATGAGAAAGAGTATCATGTGAAACTGAATTCAGCTAAAAAAGGTCACGTGTTATTGATAAAAAATACGACAAAAGAATATAAACTAAATCTGCATAAAAAATGACTGACAATAAATTAAAAGCACTCCTGGACTTTGTCAACGGATACAATTCTTAAACATATACGAGAAAAGGTATTTCGAAAAGCAAGGAAAAAAATTTGAAATCTAAGCACATAATTTAAAGATTACTGTGGCTCCTCGCAAGTATATATGTAAGAATGATAAATTATTTTCTTAAATAAGTATTGTTCTGGGTCTGTACTTTTTAACTTAAGTTGAAACCTATCTTTTTATTGAAATAATCGATCATGAATAAATGTCATTTATTATGAATTTTAGCATTTTTATAGAAAATATTATACTTTCCGTTAAATTTTTTTGGCATTTCCTTCGATGGAAATTCGTATTTTGTTGAACTCATTAAGAGAACCATAAATATTCGATAGAGGTTAAATAATTTTCGTTTCGTCTATGCTTTTGCACCAATTACTTATATGCTTTTTAAAAATTCCTTGCCAGTTAATGACTTTGATTAACGAATTAATTATTGTTGCAAATGAAAAATATATTTAACTACAATACAATGGGATAAACTTGTAATGTTTTAATTAATATTCTTCAGACATTTGTCCGATTTTGACTAATATCCAGGGCGTAGCTACCACCGTATCAATGATACGGGGCCCCTAAGCTTTGTGAGCCCAAAATGTTGTTTATATAATCACATGATTTCATTAATATTTTATTTCATTCATCTAATGGGAGCAATTCATGAAGTCACATGATAAAAACAAACACGTGTTTTCAATTGAATTCAAAACAAACATTCAACTTGTTCTATTTGTAAAACTCAGACAAAATTAAAAATTTCATATTTGGGTAAAGATGTTTAAAGGTTAAAAAAAAAATCCTTCAAAAGTATTTTTTTTAGTTAAAAAAATAATATTTTACGTTTATACTTTTAAATAAAATGCATTTTGTATACATATGTACTTTTTAAAAGAAAGTTTCTGCAAAGAGTAAAACTTGCAACACCGGAGCGCGTGAACTGATTAGCTGGAAACACTAGATAGCTTTTATCGTGTGACTATGACGTCGCATGAATTTTTGAATTGATTGGCTAAAATCCCGTGGCTTTTACTATCATGTGACTATGACGTCACATGAATTGAGCCCATTGTATTACACTTGAGATTGAAAGAAGTATATGAGGAAGGACGTTTTCTCGAGAAGAGATTCATGGCTTTTAACTTGATCGGCAAAAATTTCCATAAAAAATTATCAGTACCTTTTTCTTGAAGATTTTCACCAGGGCCATGGATATTAAAAACTAAACTAATTACATGTCAAGATGTTATTGCATTGATTGGGACCAATCAAGAAATTTTTGAAAAAAAAAAGGCACTACATATGCATGGTTATTTTTAACAATGTTTTTTAAATTATATGTTACTTAAAAGCTATTTTAACACATTTTAGACCATTTTTAAGATATTTCTGAATGCTAATTTATTTTAGTTACTAAATCGCTACCTTTTAAGTCTTTCTTAATACATTCCATTCTATGGAATGTGGTACAACTGATAAATCTGATCCCAATATGAATGAATTTTTAAGTCATTTGTCAATCTATCTTTTATTCCTCTTTTAGGATGAGCTGAAAATGGCAATGGATCTTATAGGTGAATCCGTCACCGAAGCTCAACTCGATGATATGCTAAAAGCTACAGACATAGATCATGATGGTCGAATTAATTATGAAGGTAGAAAAGGTTTTTCCCCTTATCTTTTTATACCTTCATGTTTTTTCTTCTGCTAACAAAAAGTTACCATAATATCAAAGTGTTAAAAAACCTTTTTGCTTTTAGTTACGAAACATTTATTTTGATCAAAAATTAAAGCTTTTCCTATTTTATATTAGAACATGTAGGACAAAGACGAACATTTCCCCACTTATTTATATGTTATACTGCTGGCATTTAAAATAAAACACTCGGAAGGAAAGCAAATAATAAAACTTTACGTATTGTGTATATACTGCACACACAGTAAGAAAGTAAACATAATTACATTTGCATGCAATTTGGGAGTAAGCAAGGTCCGAAACTAGAATACACAGCTATGGCTTCTGGAACTGAGAAGGAGTTAGGCATCTACCTGGTTAGGCATCAAGACGGCTCTAGCATGGTTAGGCAACAAATGAACTCTACCCTGGTTAGGCACGAAGTCTACCCTAGCCTGGTTAGGTATCAGGTCGATTCTAGCCTAGTTAGGCAGCTAGTCGAACTGGGAATAAGGTAAAGTCAATCCATGCAGCTTCAAGAGTCTATGATACACTTTATCAATCATAGTAGCTGGTGACCGATGATGTCCAGTCTCTCAGTACCAAATGTTTTCAGTGGGCGAAAGATTTGGAGAATGTGATGGCCAGGGCAACAGTCGATTACTCTCTGTGTCAAGATATGCCAGAACACGGCGGGCAACATATGTTACCTTGTTAAGTATGATGCCTCTGAAGCCTTCGAAGACGGGGCACAGTCTAGAATAGGGATACTCAACCTTTTTTTCTGCTGGGCCGCATATATATTAAACTATTTCACGCTGGCCACATGCATATGTTAGATATTTCACAGGGGGCCGCAACATGAGGATAAGTGGAGGAGGAGGAGGGAGAAATGCTTTAAGACCAATATAACATTGGAAATGTAACACATGGAAAATCGATCAAAATATTATAACTTCTGTTTTGCTTTTTTTAATTATTATTTTATACATTTTTTTATTTTGGTCACTAAACACTAAATTAGAAGCATTTAAGACACACTCTTGCACAATTTCTGCATCAGTAAACGGTTTCATATGGTTACCAATAATATAACAAACTTCATTGGATGTCTTTGTTACCACTGTGGTATTACCACTGACAAAACACTTTGTTGCTGTTGCAAAGATTATTCAAGAAAGCCTATTTATCTCTTCTTGAAAGAGATCTACGAGGAAAAGTGTTATTGAATGGTATTTTTTAAAACAGCACTTCATTAACAAATCAAACAATTACTGATCCATGTTTGGTGCTACTTCACGTTGTCTGTTATCACTAACCGTAGCCGTTCCAAATACAAAAAGAATATAAATTCGTACCCGTTCGGCACCGACAGCAAAAAACAAAATTGACGTATTTGATTTCTTGGGGAAAAATCCTATCAAATTTTTATACAATGTTCTTAATAAGTAAATTTCTCAAAGCAATGGGCCATGACAGGGCCACTTAAAAAGCTCCGTGGGCCGCAGGTTGAGTATATCGCTGGTCTAGAATCTGAGAAATGTAACAATTCTGTTAAAATTTCTGAAGAGATCAACAAGAGGTGTCAAGGGACCCATATGATGGTATCGAATGCAAGCAGGCCCCGTGCGTTCTCTTCAAGATAATCTAGATGCGAATATGTCCTTTATAATTCCTTTCGTAGAACTGGAACTCATCTGAAAAGAACGATGTCATACTATTCTTGTATTTGCCGTTGGGAAAATCACTATTGCCTCGCCTCTCTATGCTGAATTGCCAAAGGAAGGTGCAATAATGGTTGCCATTCAGAAATTCCGTGCTACTCCAGATGTCATCGTGCTGTCCATGCAAATACTTGTCATGCAGCAAACAAGTCCATTTCCTGACTCAATTTCCGTGAAGAGGCTGTTCGATTCTGCAAGGCCTACCTGACAATATATCTGTCCTTTGCGGCATTAGTGTATGTGTGGTGGAGACCTTTGAGATTCCGCATGATGTTCATCACGAAGCTCCGTCGATTCAACATTAGCGTTGCCGCATACATTCATTGGATTTTGACCAATGCGCGCGTAACAATATCACGGAACAATAAACCACCTTCTCGACAGGCCACTATCCAGCCGTTACCGAATCCTGACACTTGCTGGTAGTAGCTTCATATAAAATTAATTAATTTTTTCCATGAAATTTTAATAGTATCCCATTGCACTTGCAGAAAAGAAGTAATTTGTTAATGAATGAACATTAAAAAACTTTATAAAAAAGTTAAGTTTTTTTTAAAAAAAAATTGTTTATTAATGTGTTTAATTAATGTAATCATACACATTCCAAATATTCTCCGTAAAGAAATAATGATATAATATTTTTTATATGAAATTTTTATAGTTATTAAATGCTTATCTTATTCTGAAATATATAAATTTCAATTTCATATTTCAAAAGGTAATTTTCAGTACCGTTTTCTTTAGTATAATAAGCTTGTCTTACGCATTTGTTTTAATAAATACTTTAATTTATAATAACTAATGTTCTTTTTTTCTTTCTCTAGAGTTTGTAAAAATACTTCTTTGAAAAGAACCCAATAAATTTCATCATGCGGCAGAAACATTCGCATTTTTTTTGCGATTCACACCTCTGGGACGTTGTAATATAGTTTGTGATAAGCGTACGTGTACGTCATTATGGACTTTATTTATTTTAGAAGTTTATGAAAGAGGAGTTTGTTTTTGTTCATATACAGAAGAATATTTTTTGTATATACTGCGAAGTACTTTTGAGTATTATTTTTCAACATGCATGAGCACAATTAAAATGCTTTGATGTTTTTAAAACTACTTATTGCCGGGGAATGTTACAGAAAGTTATCAACCGGAATATATTCTCTAACTTTTGTTTTCTAAAGCACATGCTACAAAATGCCAATCCACACCACATATAGTTCATTTTTATCAATTCCAAAAATTTTCTTAAACGAGAAAAAATGAAAATTTTATTAGGTAAATAAATTCTATGTTATTTTACTCACACAAATGTCAACAAGAAATTCGTTTAATTGAATAGAAATTATCATTTACTTCAAACAGAATGATTGAATCACGTAAAATTTATCTGTGAGTTCTTTATATTGACTTGGTTTGTTTTTTTTTTTTCAAAAAAATTATTTTTGAAAATTTTATTTGTTTTACATGTGATATTATTTTAGAATTGATTTTTACTTTATGCTACACTCAAACTAAGAAAAACAACCTTAAAATTTTCTTTAAGTGTTTTCAAACTTTAAATTTAGCATATTTGTGGCTTTATCATTTTTGCGTAAACTCTGATTTATATTTTAATACAAAGAACAATGTACATGTATTTATTCTATAATGAAATGAAAAATAAACTTTTTCAACAAAGAATATGTTGAATGACTTCTTAAAATATTTTTACCGGCGTATTTTCAATACAGTAGATTTAATTATAAAATGAACTATAATAAAAACAGAAATTATGTTTTTGAAAGCAAAAATAGCCCTTTTCCCCTTTAAAAGTTAATTTATCCAATACGAAAGACATTAAATCTGCTTTTCAAAAACTAATGTATGATAAATTTTTTGGATATGTTATATTTATTGAACAGAATTGACATATTTATTATATAATTTATGTGGATTTATCATGTGTTTAGATATTCCTTTTGAAAGAATTTTTGACTTTCAAATGTTATACTTTCATTGTGTTTTTAGAATGGCTTTGATTGAGAAATGTATTGATATTGTATATTTGATCCCGTCATGTAGATAAATAAATTTTATTAAATAATAAAAACAGTGTGTGTCATTTATGTTGAGTGTGTGTGCTAGGTTGATTCATTCAAACATACCACTTGAATCAAAAAACATCTGTTTATTTTGATGACTATGGATGTATGGACAGGTTCATGACACATCTACATATGGATACATTTTCAAAAGATGGAGAATCAATCGATGCACTAACACCCTCACACGTATATTTTAGAAATATCTGGTCAGGATCAGACGATTATCAGTTCCCTGGTTCTCCTCAAGAACCTCAGTTAATTGTCTCTCCTGGGTGACAGTTTCCGGCCTAACTATTTTCTACTTTGTGATCTTCCGCTGTAGATGGTATCAGGAGAGAAAGGTGCTCATGATTTCCCATATTTTAATAGTCTTTTTGAGATTTTAAATTCTGATTTAAAACTCAATTTTCGCTCCCATCGCTTGACCAATCACAGAGCGTGTCATTTGTTACCATAATCTGTTTAACCCTTTATCTACCGCATTATGATTTACTGCAGTTTTTTTCATGCAATTTTTTTTTTTTGAATAACTATATTGAAATTAAGGGATATACATAAAAAAAATACTCAACTTTGGGAAATTTAATCCGTGAGAGCTAATTAACTAATTAAACTGTAAAATTAATTATATACACTGTTCACTTAAAATAAATAGACAAATCGTTTTCTAAGGTCTTCATTAACATACAAAAAAAAAACAAATAAGACACTTACCTTTTGACATTAACTACTTCATCGGAAAAAAATGACAATCTTCGCAATCCGTTTAAAACACCATCAGCTGAAAACGCAATTTCTGCTATAAAATACTAATCCTAGAACCCGTGCTGCCATATATCTTGGAAGAGTGGATTTAAAAGCCCATTCTTGCTAAGTATCGTCAGAGTAATCGTGAAAATGGTTATTCTATGTAATTTTAAATTGAGTGGTACTTATAAGTACCATCGGTAGATAAAGGGTTAAGCGGTTCTGTTCATTTCTGAGTGGTGTAATTGGTTTGTCACGCGCTGGCCTTGTACGACTAAGGTTGCGGGTTCGACCCCAGCCCATGTCGATGGATTTTCCTGATGCAGAAAATCGTCGTTATCCACGTCGTATGATTATGCGGCATATTAAAGATTCCTTGAGTGCCTTGCTTGGCTTGGGTGTTCTGGAGGAAATTAAATTCCATTTCACATCATTTCCATTCCTCTGGAGTTGAAACTGGATTATCAAAATTACATTGCGGCGATTGGTATTTCACCTATATGGTACCGCACTCAAAAGTGATACCTGTTCCAGGGAAATATACTAGGTCTGAAATGATAAATGCCAATCCACAGCCCCATTGAAAAAAAATATTATAATCCGAAAGTGGGTTTCCCTCTCCATGACAAGCGGATTTCCTCAGATGTATTGTTTTTTCAACAAAGTAAAGCACCTGTCATTATAAATTTTTCTGTTCAATATTCCCCCTACACTTTAAGCAACCACACAGTTTATTTAATTAATTCTAATAGCTCTGATGAAGAGCTACATCCCTATTTTGGGATTGGAACTCTACTTTGTCATTTGAAGCGAAGGTGCTTCTCTCTGGTGGACAACTGAGGAATCAATTCCCACAGCTACATATCACAAAACTTTGAGGAATTTATTAACAAATTTTGCTTGCATTTTAAAAAAAAAAAACTCATTCATTCATTACTTTTCATGATAAAAATTAAGGAGTCAGCATTTAACGAATTGTAATCAATTTATTTAAAAATAACATCTAGCACTTATTATATAGTAAGAATTTCAGAAATTAAAACCAATTCATATTCAATTTTAATTTTTATGAGAGCATGTTTTCCTATAGAACGTTTATGATTTTAAAAAATCTAATAAAGTTCAATGAATTACTCATATTTGTCACCTTAAACTGTCATCTTAATTGCATTGTTATATCAAACATTATCAAAATAAGCCTCTCTAATTTATAGTTACATAAATTCTAGTTCATTTCGATTTGAAAATTGCTTCAATATATTAGAATTCATTTCTGTATCTTTTGGGGGAAATATCTAAATACTTCATGCAAGTGAATATAGATGCACATAGAAAAAAAAAGTTTAAAAATAAGAGGGAAGGAAAAAAATGCAAAAATACATTCTCAAGCAAACAAGCAGATGTAAATGAAAGTAATAAAATGAAAAACAGAAACTTGTATAAGAATTTTGCTTGATTCCTTAAAAATAATACTTTTTTATTGTACGTTTTAATAAATTTTCAAATTAAAAAATATATGCGCTAAAATACCGTCAGCACGATTCGATGAAAAATCTATTTCTTTAAAATTTTTCACACTCCTTAATAATAACAAAAAATAATACATGATTATTTTTCGATCGGGCAGAAAAAAAATTCCTCTTAAACTTTTTGTAGAAAGGAATTTATCAAAAGTAGTGCATTTCCTATTCGGACATTTCCTGGTTCATGGTTTGAATGGAATAATGAAGATATCAAATATATCTGAAAAATCACACAGATAATGTATTAATAATAAAGTTAAATTGATATGATGTTTTGACACATGAATTTGCTTCTGTGCTTGGCTTAGAATTAAAAACACATTTGCAATAATTAAAAAATAATTAAAATAATAAGCTATAGCAATCAAACACAAATAGAAAACAGCGATTAATTTATTTCTAGAATAGAAAAATAAGCACTGATAAATGAGATATGTATTGTATCATCTATCACGTGAAAATATTTAGTAGATAGGAAAATGAAAAAAAGACAAAAATATTTTTATATTACTTCATTTTGTCATGTTCAATACGTTGTTGTTGTTCCGAAAGCTTCATTTTACTTTATATAACTTATAAATATTTGGGAATCCATTTTTTGCTCCATAATTAAGACAAGAGGTAAGTCAGTTTATTATTACATTTAAATTTCATTCCTTGATACTTAAAGCATATTGTGTAGAAAGAATAAAAAAAACTTATTTATTTCATTACTTAAAATTCAATATTTCAGAGTTGTTATTATGACAAAGAAAAACTATTGAGAAAAAACAATACTGTTTTGAAATACACTGAAATTCCTTTAAGTAATTTTAGTAGGTTTTGTGTTAAAATTTAAAGTCTTAAACAGTCTTTAAATGGTCATATAAATAAAATATCAGGGTTTCGAACCGGAACTATTTATTTCGGAAAAAACCGCTATTTTGGTTGGAACGAAAACTGGAATTGAACCGAAAAAATATCGGTTTATTTCGGTTCGATATACCTTCAGTCATTTTGTTACTGTACCCAAATTATCAATACTTTCTAATTTAACGTCAACCATATAATTATCGTCATTGTATGTACATTGCTTCTCGATTTCCTATTTTGATGTTCACTAGTATTTTTTCTGATTCAGTTTCGCATGAAACTACTTGTTATCTTCTAAATTTTGATAGAATTACATTTTTTGTTTAAGGTAGAATTATATTTTTAGTATAAATAAGAACAGAAAAATAAAATTAATCATTTCAAACTGAACCAAGAACTGAAAACCGTTATTATTGGCGGAACGAAAACCGGAACTGAACCGATTTTAATTATATTAAGTTAAACCGGAGTCGCGTCCATCCGGTATATTGGTTAGCGACGCTGACTGCTGTGCCGTTGGGTCTGGGTTCGAAAACCGGAGAAGACATGGATGTTTGTAAATGTATAGTGCCTTCGCGGCATGGGGGTACTTCAAATGGCCGTCGAACCGCAAGTCCTCTCGTGAGGTTGGTGGAAGGGGAAGAAATGGGAGGCCCCTGACCACCCCCAAGGTGTTCTCCCTCAAAATTGGGGTGAAATCGAGCTAAATCGTTCTGTCACCTGTATGTGGTGCTTAAAGCTACGGCTAACGACAGGCGTCACTTACCCTCTACCATGATGAATTTCGTGGGCCTTGATATGGCCTTTGCCGATCAGGTGGCATTAGTAACAACAATATTTAAACCGGAACGAAAAAAATTACGGTTCGAAGCCCTAATAAATATACAAAATATTATAAGTAATCCTTATATTTGTGTGTACAGAGAGAGCGAGGGGATTATATATATATATATATCTTTTCATTTTTTATTAATTATTAAATCATATCCAATTGATGTAAGGATGATTTTAAAGTTCAAAATAATTCAAAACTAAAAGTTTTGAGAGAATTATAATAAATTGAATCATAATTGAAAAAAATAAATTTTGATTATGACGTTTATAAAATCATTTTCATTCAAATTATTCATAATTAGTTACTATATATTGTCTTTAATTAAGTTTATGTAAAATTAAACAATAATATTTTGCATGATGTATTATAAAAGAAAATATTATAAATTTACATAAAAAAATATTTTTCCGCCTTTTTTTTTCATAGATGTGATATATTAATTTTAACCATGCTTTTTTCAATTCCTACTGTTAGTTCACACTCTCCCTATATATATTTATTTATATATCTTGTGCACAAATTTTCAATCGTTAATAAAATACTTTTTAATCATCTACTCAAGTTCAAATATATTTTTAAACTTGTAGTGGATGACACTTGATATTAATACAGTTTTTTCAAATATTAATTTATTCATTAAATTTAAAAATTAATAAACAGTAACAAACAAAAATAATAGTCCAGCAGCATATATAGAAAGGAAAATCGCCGTAATTTTCGTAAATACGTATCAGCATCGCATAAGTTTCTTTTGGCATCTTGCCAAACTTAAAACAAAACTTTATATTGATCCTTTGTTTGTTCCTTTTCCTGTTTTCAGTTAAGAACGAACGCACTAAACAAGCACTTTGTAAAGCAAGTCTTACACGGAACACAAAAGACGCTCAACTGAATAACGGTTGGGGAAGATGGTCAACACCTGCCTCTACGCATGTGCAGAGTTTTGTTTCGCCAATGTTGCCAGATCAGCAGTTCTGACTTCATTCACCGAACTTGTATAATTTAAAAGGGATTTAGCTTCTGATTTAAAAAAAATGCATCGCTTATATAAAAGTTGCAAACAAAAAATAACAGTATTTTTTTTTGAAAAATTAGTTTTCTTTATACACAAAACAAAATAAAATAAATTTCATTGAAAATAATAAGCGCTTCTAAGATTCTGATTGATGCGTGTACACCTAAGGTGTGAATATTTTCTGGGTGAAACGCAAATAATGCTGGCAAAAAATTGACTTTTGACTAATACCGTCGAAAGATATACCCACAGTAAAAATCATTCTCAAAATCAGAATTTAAAATATTCCCAGAGAAAATTTCTGCATGCAATTGAGATAAAACAAGAGAATAATTTATGCCAAGCAAATTTTACTAGTAAAATAATTTGTAACTCTGGAATAAAAAAATGAACCTTTCCTTAATGTATACTCAAAAAAAAAAAAAAATGCATTTGAAAAAATTACTGGCTATTTAATTTTCTTATAAATTATATTCTATAAAATTATATTCTTCGAATGGACTATTCATTGCGAGATAGTTATAAAATGGCGAAACATTATGCCGAAGTAATCGCACTGTATCGTAAAATTGTAATGAGTTATTATAAAATGTTATATGTTTGTTTATCAAGTTATCATCCTTCCAACTTATCATCTCTTAACATATATTTTACGCAGCACATTTTAAAAGAAATTGAAATGTGTAAAATACTTAGAGCTTCAAAAAACTTTTTTTTTGAATGCAGATTTTTCGGACAATTCTCGCCAAGAACACCAAATACAATCTCGCCAAAATTAACTAATTTTCAGTTTTTTCCTTCGTCTTTGGCTACCAACAAATCTGCAATAGCTCTTTTCGCCAAAGTGCTTTTCCTCTTTTGTTCAAGGTAAATTTAATAAAAAAACACACACACATCCCAAAAAAACCCGGGGAGTAAATCTCTACCCCCCCGTGGGCACCTGGAAACATTTTTTTAGTATAAAGGTCTCAACTTGGTTTTATGTTCACCCACCTCATGTTAATACTTCGAGTGTTACAGTGGAACGCTGGCAGAATGTCCCAATCCAAGCGCAAGAGATATGCTAGATTAATGAACTCTGTTTCAGCTTTTTTTCTTCTTCTTTATACTTGTTGTAACTGTTCATAATCTGCCATTAGAATTAAAAAAATATATATTTCATAAATTAAGAAAACAAGTTGACTAATATATTTTTTAATTCAATTACAATTTTTAAGCATTCCAAACTCTTAATTTTTTTTCCAAAAAGGGTTTTAGCCCCCTAAAAACAAAATGACAGATTAAACTGGAGATCTATTAAAATATTGCCTACTACAGTTCGGATAAGCACTCAAAATTAATAATGTTTTTATTTTTAGTAAAATTGTTGGATTCAAAGGTGCAAAAAAGAAAACTTTACGAGACTTTGAGATCTGTTCATTGGAGATAATGAGCAATCATGCCAAATCGTATTTTTCTGCAGGGGCTTGTTCCAAGTCAACTCCAAGAGAAATGAAGGTTTCACAGGTGGGCGTAGCTAGCGGACGGGGTTAGAGCGGACACATAATATTTCGTGGTCTGAGCGGACACTTTGAAATTAATCGTGGTTAGACGGCAGATTTTTTGCCTCATCTTGGAACAGATTCGATTATCGAATTACAAGGATAAATACACTTTTTCCAATCAAATTTAAATATTTATATTAAATTGTTAAGATATTATAGTGCGAATACATTTCAAACATAGTTAAATGTAATAAAAAATATGAAAACTTTCAGAGAAATAGTTAAAAATTAATATTAAGTAACAGTATAATGAAGGGTATGAACAAATTTCAGGGATTTTGTGTGTTAGAGTCAAATAAATATTATAAATAAAGGTTAATAATAAAGGTAATAAATAGAAAGGTTATTATTAAGGCTTATTATAAAGGTTTTATAATAAAGGTTTTTTAGTTAGTATTTATTTACTTGTATTTATTTTTCTTCTATTTACTTGTATCTTTTATTCTACTTCGAGTGTTTATTTTTACTTACATTTATGAAACTAATTAATTTTATGGCAAAGCATCTGTTTTAATAAATTTATTTGACTCTAAAATACAGTTTTCCACAAAATTCCTGAAATTCGTTCATACTCTTCATTACATATTGTTACTTACTAATAATTTTTAAATACGAGGGTTGGGCAAAAGTCATGGCAATTATTTTTTTTCTTGAAGATACCAGTCCGGTTGGATAATGTGACATATACAGAAGAAAGTTCAAGCTGTTAACTACATGTGTGGACAATGAATACCACTGAAATATCGTAACACACTAATTTATTACGGCAGTATATATATATATATACAGGGCAATATGACCTTCACGGTGCAAAAGAATGACAACACAGTACACATAAAGTTGACATGACAAACCTGGGACTATGGACCCTTAATGTTGTCCATGACCCTTAATGTAATCCATGAGCTGCTCAATGACGGCACGTGCCAAGTCAGTCCGTACACTGACCGGTCGCACAGAATGTTGCTCATCACTGATTGACACACGTCCTTGCTGAAACTTTCCTATCCACCGTGCTACTGTAGGTAAAGGTAGGCATTATTCCCAAGAGCTTCCACTAATTCACTGTGATATTCCATCGCATTTCCTCACGGAGAACGGCTATTTTCATGTAAGCGCGCTTTCTAAACACGGGTTATTCCATCTCCCCACGACACCCCACCAAATGACTGATTTCACAGCCCTCGATGAGCTACTACCAGCTATCACAGAGCCGTCTGATGTTCTGCATACACACTATGCCTACAGAACTTCCACGCATACGTTTGTGATCCGTTCACATTTATATAAGAAAAAAATAGTTGCCGACTTATGCCCCAACCCTGGGATTTCTCTGAAAGTTTTTTTTTTATTACATTTCGCTATGTTAAAATGTATTCGCACTATAATATCTTGACAATTTAATACAAATAATTAAATTTGATTGGAAGAAATGTGTTTATCCTTGTAATTCGATATCGAATATTTTTCAAGATGGCGAAAAAGGTGTCCGCTCTAACCACGATGAATTTCAAAGTGTCCGCTCAGACCACGAAATGTTATGGGTCCGCTCTAACCACGTCCGCTGTAGCCACGAAACCGAAAAAAAAGTACATACTTTGTATGAACATCATTTTTGAAAATGATTTACAATATGTTTTTAAATTGCTAATTTTCTGTTAACACTATTATTTGATTATTTGCGAAACAGTCTACCTCGACGTACGCTACTCCGACTTACGCGATTTTGAAACCTCGTCGATCTGTCTTTTTTTTTTTTCATCACTGAAACTCGGACGGAATCAGTGCCAGAGCTTGATGGAATTAGTAATGTGATCGAAGTTGTCGATCTTACCAGGTAAATAAATTTAGAAGTGGATAGTGATACGTTCAAGAACTGCTGGATTCCCGCAATCGGGGCTGACAATGGATGAGCTGATAGAAATGTATGATCAGAGTAAGACATTTGGAAGAAATTGAGTCTTTAGACACAGTTAAATCAGAAGATCGAATGACAATTGAGAATTTGACACAAGACCTCACTTTAATTGAAAAAGTTTTAATTTTTTTTTAAGAACATACAGACTCTAACGAAGAGCGTATTTTTTAAAAACAAGGAATAAAAAATTATTAGTACGCAACGAGGAAATTCTGAAGGGTGAAAAAATCTTTGCCAGCAGTCCACGTCAGTGATCCGCAATCCCCGGTCCGTAAATCAAATGGTGCATTTAAGAATAAAAAAGTAATAAATTAAGTGCCTAAAGAACATTTAACTATTGCCATTTTATTTAAAGTAGTGCATTTCTCTAGGATTTGCTCAACTTTCCACGAAATCACTTTATAGTCCACTTTAAATCACTTTTATTCATTTTGGTGTAACTATATTTTATTCTGAAGGCATATTTAAATGTAACTAAATTAAAACTGTTAAAACAATCTAAAATATAAACAATCAACGTGTCCCACCCAGGGGGCCGCGGTAAAATTATCAAACGTTGACCGGTCCGCAGCGAAAAAAAGGTTGCGGAGCAGTGGTCTACGTTATAGATTTTATGAAACCTTCTGCATCAGAATAACGGTTTCCAAATACAGTCGGGGCCCCTATATAACGAAGTCGCTTAAGACCGGAAAAAAGTTCGCTACATGGAAAATCGTTTATATAGAGGTTATCTTTTTAATTTTCTTTATAAACCAATAGAAAATTTACATTCATAAACACTGTACATTAAAAAAGTAAAATTTGCACTTTTTTTTAAATTAATATATATTTATTTTATATATCTTACCTATCAAAAGAAAAAAAAAGAAAAAATGAAAAGAAAGTTTCTTGGAGCCCTTATATACTTCCTGAAGAATTAATTTTTTTTTCTTTCATGCTCAAGCTCTTTTCATTTGACATTTTCGAGCCACAAGAAACGAAGTTACCACAAATGAATGGAGACTAGTTCAAAGACACGGAACACGAGACAAACCACTAAGGGTGAAAGAGAATATTGAAAATGTTTCCAGTCAACCAGATAACGGGGATTAAAGGTTGTACTTCTTGGGTGAAACGCCCAGAATTCTATTTCTTTTCGGGAAGTTATGAACTTAATAAAACCAGTTCAAGATTTATGACCACCTAAAATGGTTAAAGATAGAACAACTTGAAATGCCCAGAAAACATCAAAAGTTGAGAGAAAAATTAATTGAAGAGAAGAAGTTCATTAATAGAAAATCCCCCTTCGCTATTGGGGGTTATTTTAGAAAATGGGAAATTTTCTTGGTTCCGGGAAAAAAAGTTCGCTGCATAAAAAAAATTCGCAATATAGAGGTTCGTAATATGGGGGTTCGACTGTTTTATTTGCGTTATCTAAGATTTTACTTTTCATTCAAAACATTTTATTTTTCAAAATAATTATCTTCTTTCGTCCCCGGCCCCACCAAAAGTAATTTCATGTATTTATATACAAAATTATACCAACTGCAGTTACTACCAGTCCCACCTTTCACGTATGTTCAGAAACTGATTTGATTTCACCCCCCAACGTTTTACACAAACCGCAGTCAAGGTAACGGATTCATGGCCCCCGTTCATGATTTTCAGCCAAACCGCGAAGACCCACTGTGCAGAGGAAAGGGTGAGTCATATTCTGAAGTCAGACGTCCTCCCCTTTTGGGCGGGTGTAATTTTGAGAGGATGGTGCCAACTCGGTCCTGCACTTGGATCCCAAAAAATTTTGCAAAAGCGCATAAATGGATAATTTTCATGATATTTAGTGTCCTTAGATTAGAATACGTATAAAATTGTTTTAAGGACATTTTGTACAAAAAAATTATTTAAATACAATAGTTTGGCAAAAATTGACTTAGAAGAATCTTTTTTTCCCAAAAACTTCTCCTTTTGTGAAAAAAGCTTCTATTATAATAATATTTTTTTTGTATATAGCTGAGACCCCCCTACAGAGGCTAAAAAAAATTTTTTAAAATATAACTTAGAAGGGGGATTCATATTTTACGAAACAGATGGAAGCAATTTTAAAAAAAAACTCCAATAATTATTTAATTGGGGGTAACTCTGAAAATAATGTGAATTTTTCAAAATTTGTTGAGCCTTGTAGAGGGAAACGGTATACACAGGTAAAAAATATTTTAATAGAAACATTTTTTACGAGAACATTTGGAAAAAAATTTTTCAAATTAATTTTTTTCCAAAATTTTAATTAAATAAATTTTTGGTCAAAATGTCCTTAAAATAATTTTTTGCATGTGTTCTAATATAGGACAAAATATAAAAAATCCATTTATCACCCTTTAAAAATCACGGTTCCCAACGTAGTCGGATACCTTAACCATGGTTTAAAATTACGAGAACCGTTTTAAAGCCCTCGAGTATCGAAAAGTGCAAAGATTTTTTTTTACTCACCTATAAATCAAAATGAATTTTTAATTTATTTTTTTCAAAATTTTAATTATTTGAAGGGCCATCTTCCCGGGG
>BMAV01022524.1:0-15801 GCA_019973955.1 Trichonephila inaurata madagascariensis
TTTATTTTGTAAATATTAATATTAAATTTTTTTAGAAAAATTAGATAATTTAACATTTTTTCTTGTTACCGGAAATAAACATGCACGTTACGTTAATTTAGCTCTACCATTGGTAGACCACCTTTGATTTTTTAAATGTGGAGTAGACCACGGATCTCAAAAGTTTGGCCACCCCTGGTATATATCTATGTATGACTTAAGTGTTACTGTGACCAATCCGTGTCAATCCCAAAAGTTCTAGTCCATTAATCACAAAAAAAACTGACATACGTTAGTAGGAGTTGCGTGCTGTGCTAAATGTCATGTTTTTTCAATTTTTAATCAAACTTGAACCTAATTTGAAAGTCAGATCAAGAAATTACTTACCCAAGGCATGTTTTTCAAAAAAAAAAAAAAAAAACTCTAAAAGCTGCAAAATCTTTTTCAGACGAAAGGATAGAGTTGCAGCTGGAAAATGAGGCTCGCAAGTGTTTCTTGTAGCAAGAACAAACCCGATCTAAACCGATTATTGTTGACAATTTCCATTCGCATACTCACAAAAACTGTTTACCACATGGCAAGGGAACTCAAGAGGACCATAAATTGTGGATTGTTGTTTCAATTTCATTTTTGGGGTTCTGGTGCGCCAGATCGGGAAAACTGCCCATTGTACGACGTTAATGTTCACGCACTCACGCCGGCGTGTCATGAGTTCGAGCCTAGTACCACTGAAGACCCGCCGTGTAGGGGAGCAATGCACGTTAAATCTGTTGAGAGCTCAAACTTCCTCCCGTTGGTGTGGTGTAGTAGTTTGGAGAGTCGTAGAGGGGTACCATCTCAGGTGTCGTCCTCGTCACTTGATCATGGTTCAAAATTATGAGGTCCGTCGCCAAAAGCCCTCGAGTGGCTAAACAATGCGATGTTAATATTCACTCACTCACTAGTGGTCATGGTCACGAATTCATAACCGACGAGTCTCATGTTCGAGTTCTAGTGTCACTGAAGATCCATTGTGAAGAGAGGGTGATGCACTTTAAATCTGTTGTGGCTCAAAGTTCTCGTTGGCAGGGTGTGAAAAGTGTGGTGCCAGCTCTAATGTCGTCCTCGTCTCTTGACTACAGCTCAAAATTACAAAGGTACAAAATCACAAAGGAAAAGAAAAGGGTAGTAAATCCTGGGCCAGTAAGATGCCCTTCAATCAAAAATAAACGAGTTGAATAAATAAAAATTTGGTTTATTTTAGACTATCTAGCTCTTTCGAACTTAAATCGTGAGAATGACTGGAATTGTAGATTAAGGGACAATGGTCTCAAACGTTCTTGGAATTATTTGAATCATTCAGAAATATTATGCATCTTGCCATAAAATTAAGATAAACATTTTCAAATAAGAAAAAATTGTTTTTAGAGTAAAAGAGTGCAATAAAAGTGGGGTTTCGCCAACCAATCAGGATATCATTAAACATTGTGGAAGATCGTGTGTATGCAAACCAAATAGCGGCAGAATGCATGAACCGTGATTGACTGAAATCTCTTTCATTTGGTTGGTCTGTGTGAAAAGTCTTCAGAATGTTTGGTTCATTCTTTGTTTTGAGTCTTCCTCCAGAGTTTTATTAAAAGAGCAAAGCGCTTGAACTGAACTGAACAGCATTGTTGTTTCTATTTGAAATCTTTCGTGAGAAGAAAAAATTTTTGCACTTTTATTTTTATCCGATTTTAATAATTTCATGTGTATGAAATACAAATAAGTTGCTCTCCTTTTTTTTCTGATATTGATTCTTGTGTCATTATAATTTCAATTCATGCCATCTTTTATCGCGTATAGGAATTCCTAATCTGTTCATTAATTTGTTTTGTTAAAAATTTGTTATTTATAAAACTTTAATACTTTTTGGCTTGTGTATGTTTTATAAAAGTGTTCAAGCTTCCCTAAGATAACTGTGGAATATGAAATTTAATTCGAAAAGAATTATAACTTATATACAATGTTTATATATGAATAAGCTACTTCACTGCAATTAATGTCAATTTTTAAGGAATTACCATAAATAGTAAAATATGCTTTTATAAAATGTTTTAATTATTTCTATTTTTTGCCCAAAATGTAAACATTTTAGTACTCTCAAAGCTATTTTCTGTGTTGCATTTTAGTTCATGTAGATATGTTTTTGTAATCTTTGAATTAAAATAATTTGTATTAAATCCAGTTTTAGAAGTGGTAAATGTTTTATTCATTATTTTTATAAATAATTATAATGAACATGGTTATTACACATCAACAGAGTATTGGTTTAGATCCAGTTTTTTGCTGCTCTTAAAATCTTGCTAAAATGAGGAGTTTTATTTTTTTTAAGCAGTGAGAGGATAAATAAAGCTGTGTTTTAAAATTTAAATTGTCATAAATTTAATGCATACAGCTTTGTTGTATTTTATTATACGGTCTTTTTCTATTTAATTTTATTTCTATGGTTATAACATTTTTATTTGATAGCAATGTCATGATTCTTTTCATGCTAGAATCCTTAGCATTTGTTGCTATTTAGAATGTCAGATTTAATATTTTCTTGGTAGTTATCATTGTTAATTTGATTTGGCTTCTTTCCTAGGCATCAGTAAAATGGTGAAGATTGATTGAAATTTGTTCACTAGAAAAATAAAGACCATGTTCTTTTTCATCCTGGGTTTTTAAAAATTTGTGTTAGAAAATGTGGTACTTACGTATTATCGCAACTGTATTGGCGACATTATATGAAACAAAGCTTATGGTTGCCAATACAGCGCATATGACGTATACAAAATCGCAGTTGGCAAATTATCTTGAAAGCTGGCATTATTGTGATTGTACACAAGTACCGAAAATCTTTACTTATTATACCGTTTTACATATACATTTAGGACAACTATTGAAAAGTGTGTGAATGTGTCGACCATGTTCAACATTTCATAGAAATCTTTCTATTTTTAGACAGCAGGACTTCAATATGCAAAGTCAATCATTCTAGTATTATTGAATGTCATATTATTGAGAGCTTGTAGTTTAAAATGTGCAGTAAATACCAGAGAAGTATTGTAAGCATAATTATACAGAATTATTTGATTGAATTCATAAGATATTGTTTGTATTTAAATAAGAAGGCTAAAAAATCTTTTTTTTTTTTTAACAAAAAGACATTTTATACTTTATTTTTAGTCCTGTCTAAGTAAAAATGATCAAACTGTCTAGTCCAAACATTTTTTTTAGTTGTGTAACTTCTATCTAGTCATTTAAGATGCATTAAATAAAACTACCCTTTTATTTCTGTTTTTTTAAGAGTTTTAGTTGATATACTAACAGGAAATGTTGAAATGATTTTTATTTTCAGGGTTTTAGTAAAGAAAAATTTGAAAAGAAAATGTAGAGTGAGTACCTAATGTTTAGCATTAGACCAAAATGTGGAGAAAATACAAAGTTTTAATGTAGATGTATCTACAATTTTTTAATTGTATTATGGTTTTTCAGTTATACCACCCATACAAGCTTTGCAAAAATCTATTTTTATGGAGGTATCACTGATAATTTTTTATGATATAATACTTTTTTATTAACTTATTATTATAATTTTTTACACATTGTTAAACTTAATTTTTAAAATAATTTTAATAAAAATAAAATGAATAATATTTTTTTACCATGAATTACTATGTATATAATGCTTCAGAATTTGTATTATTTTTTAAATATCTTTTAAATTTAAAGTATTTTTGACACTCAGATTTTGAAAAAAGAGAAGCAAGTATCAAATTCATACCAGTAAAAAAAGTTTTTTTTTGTGTGGGGTGTGTATTTCAGATGTTCATATTCTCTCAAAAGTTTGCCTGTGAGGGATCTGGTATTGTTTTTTATGGAATCAATAAAATAATAATTGGAAGACAGGTTATAAAATTATGTCTAATCTGTTAAAATCAAACTGAACTCATTATTATAAATTTTAAAAAATTATGCTAAATTATTAAATGAAGAGTTGCTATTAATAAAGATTATCAAATATTCTTCTCAGTTTGAAATAAATAGCCTCTTATTATGAGGTAAGTAATGTTTTGCATGAGTAGATTATCTATTTGCAATAAAGCATTGTGAGAAAATCTTAAGATTATGCATGTGTGCTCTCTTATCCTAGTGTTACATGAGAAATATTTTAGTATTGATTAGTTCATGTTGCTTACTCTTATCTCAAAAACTCTTCTGTTATGTATTTAAATAATCTGTGAATCACAAAAAAAAAGACAAATATTTGGGAATTGTGCATTGTATACTGTATGCATCTTCATGTATTGTCTTGAAATAAGCCTCAGGTAAGTTCCAAAGGTAATTAAAGCCAGTACAAATAGCATACTATAGCAACCCTAACTTAAGTTAAAAATAGTTTTTTTTTTTGTTGTTAATATTTTATTTGTTTGAAATTTTAAAAAATCATCAGTATTAAAATATAGATTCCATATTTACTTAACTATGTGATCAGTATCAAAAAGTAATAAAAATGTAAGAAATTTGCACATTCTAAAAAAAAACATTTATAACTATGTTCCCTAAAACTTCACTTTATCTTTGGAAGTAAATTTAGAATTTATAGGTTAGATTTAATTTTAAAAAAGGATCTTAAAGCTCCAGGCGGAAAGACACTGTGGCATTTCTTTGTTATTATATGTTGTTCTTTGCTCTGCTCTGTTTCTTGAAGTCAATAGATTTTCTGGATGCAAAAATATCATAGGCATGCATGTGTCATATGATTATGTGGCTTTTCAAAAAATCCCTTGAGTATCAACTTGGCTCTGGTACTCTCGACAAAATTAAATCACTGCAGTATTTTGCATTTGTCAAGAGCTTGAATTGAATAAATTCAAGTGTCAAAAAGTTGGGAGCCATCACTAAGTGGTACTACCAATAAAATGCCTCTCACCCTTAGGCACTTGCCATTTCTGCTAAAAATGCAGCCCTTTTGAAAGAGAGAAAATATGTTGTTCGTGCACAATTTGTATTGCATCTTCTGATGTTGATGAGTCAAAAGTAATTAAAGCAATAAATGTCTTTAGAAATTATCATTCCAGTAAATGTTTAGGTTTTTTTTTTTTTTTTTTTTTTAAAAAAAAAAGGATGATTAGGCTTTTAATACTTGAACTAAATTGCCTATGGTAACTGTGTGTATTCTATAACATCCAGAACAGACTTTGAGATCTCTCCTCTCATTCAGTAGCATGACAAGATTCTTAGAATTTATTATTAGCTTAGGAAGGGGGGTCACTTTTGTATTTAACTATTTCATATTCACTTCATGATGGCTTTTGTATTACATGAACTGATTTTTCAAAAAATTTGATAAACTATGATTGCGCCTTTGTCAATTTTAGAAAAAAAATAAAAGAATTATGCAGTAGTCATATACAATAATTCATAATTAAATGTCTTATATACATAACCAATTAGAAAATATATTTCTAACTTATCTTATATAATATTTATTCTTTTCATGATGCTTGCAGAAATGTGACTGACACTCTTGATTTGTGTGTAAGCTGCAATGTTAATGATTTATGTATTCTTTTATGACCAATATATATCTTGCAATTTTCAAGGTTTGATGCTTTACTTTTATCTCGATCAGCTGGGTGTATATTGTTAGTTGTATTCCAAAAGCCTGTACTCATATCTGATTTTAAAATAAATATACTCTTCATTATGTTTGAAATAATTTTAGTAAACTTTTTATGAGATGTGTTTTAATGTTCTTTTATAATAACTTTTTAGCACTTCTAAAGTGATCAAAAGAATCAATGTATATTAGACTGGTGCAAAATGAAAATTTAATTTATTATTTTTATACATATAATTTGATATGTCTGTCACATTGAAGTTTTAAAACTTTTAGGAATTTTGTCATTGCATGTATAAAAAAAAGTGCTAAAACTATAAATGAAATGTATTGTTTAGCTATAACTGTTTTTAATATTTTTTTTAATGTATTTATTATCTGACATAAGGAAATTATTTTTCTGTGTTTTATGTATTAAATAGTCAATATTATTTCATACTTTATGCTTCTGTAAAAAGTTTCTTAAAAATTCTTTTTCAGTTTTTTTTTTTTTTTTTTTTTTTTTTTTTAGTATGATGCTATCTGTTTCTCTCAAAAAATGTATATATTTCAAAGGCAATATATGATATAAGTTTTTATATTACGTATTTTTTCAAAATAAATGATTGCTTACAAATTCCTTATATTTTTTAATACATCACTGCAAAAAAATTGTCTTTTCTATTATGTAATTTCTTAAAATGTTGTTCAAATTTTCTGAAATGAATTATAGCTATGTTTTTTAAGTTATGTTTTATAATAATCTTATGTTGAGTAAAAGTAGTTTTTTTTAAATTACTTTTGCAAATTGTTTTAAAACTTTATGCTAGTTTTAAATAAGATATTTGTATGTCATATAGTACTTGATTATTTGAAATTCAAACTCAAAACTGAGGCAGAATTGAGGAATTCCACAAAAGAAAAAAATTGCTAAGATCATTAACCCTCTTGCTGCATAGTGCTACATCTTCTATGTGTACTTTGCCCATGGAAATCGTAGGATGCGCAACAAGAGGGTAAATGTTGAAACTTAAAGAAGTAATATAATATGTCAGAGGGGGGGATTCAAAAAGAAGCTTCAAATTGTTTGAAATTTTCCTCTTGGAAAAATTAGAGAAAAAAAGAAAGAATTTTAAGATCAATACTTTTATTGAATTTAAATTTTTTGTTTTCTACATAGTATAATAGTGATTAAAATTAAAGGTCGTGAATAGATTTTTGGATAGTTATTCATTTAACCCTCCAAGCAGTCTGCACGTAAAATTCCGCCATTCCAGAGATGCTTTTTCTGCCTTCAAGCAAGATTCCCAAAAGCGGCTGAGCCGCATTCTTAAAGATACGGCTCAACCGCTTTTGAGAACCCCACCTGAAAGCAAAAAAATATGTACGGTGCATTTTTGAAGAATCTCCAGAATGGCAAGACTTTAAGTGCAGACCGCTTAGAGGGTTAATGAGTATTTTTTTTTTCCATAAATTTAAGATTTTTATAAAATTTACTTTAAAAACTTAATTTATATTGTTAATTTATATAAGGAAGCAAAAATTCAACCATTCTTTATCATTTCTTTAAATAATAGGTATTTTAATTGTAACTTATAACCACTATATTTCATAAAAATTGAAGCAAAGTTAAAAATTTCCTGGTTTGGTGGCAACGATATATTATGAATAAGTTTTGTAATTACAAACAAAAGATAAAACTATTTTGTTAAAAATTTTTAAAAAAAACTTTTTGGAATAGTTTGATTTTCTATTTTTGAAATTGAATGAAACAAATATATCATACAAAAAAAATCTCATGTTTATGATGGGTATTAATATTGAAAAATATAAATTATTATTAATTGTATTGTCTGTATAATGTCTTGTCTTTATTTATTTTTTTGTAACACTAAAGCATAAAATTTCTACTTTAACTTTCATTTATATTTTGTAAATTTTTAGCTTAATAAAGTTCATTCTTATTTATGTGTAGCAATTTAAAATTTTTCTTTTTCATCTAGGTAAAGAGAAAGTGTGTGCTTAGTTATTAATACTGAAATAAAGAAAGAGTGGATAAAAAGATATTTTTTGTAAGGGTTTGTCTAAAGTAAAATAGCTGAATTTGTTAGCTTCTTTCTTTGTGAAAAGCCTCGCATAGAAAAGTAACTAAAGATGGCTTGTGAACCATAATAAAAAGAAGCTTGATTTGCTTAGGTGCTATATCCCACATTAATATGAAGTTATTAAACTGTTTAGCATTGTTTCCAATGCTTAATGAAATTCTGTGCTTTATGAATTCTGAGTAAGAGAGAGTTTTTACAAAAGGCCTCTTACATATTGTTGCTGCTTCGTAATAGTGAACCTTCCAAATGGTAATGATATGAAGAAGACATAATTGTGAATAAATGTTTTTCTCAGGGGAGTTATTTGTATAAAAATCCAATGAAAAGGCATGATTACATTTTTCTCTTTAAGTTGAATCTCAATTTGTAACTCGGTGCATTCTATTTCAAAGTTGGTAGGTTTGTTTCTAATAAAAATGAGTACATAAGTGCAAAAGATTGATGAGATTTCTCTGGAACTTTGAGACCAGTCTTCAGATTAAAAGGCAAAGCGGCATATAGATTTCATTGCTTACAGGATTGTGTTTAGACAACATGTTAAAATACATACAAAAATGTTTACTTAATGTTTTAATTTCATTTGAAATGTGGTTATAGTTTGAAACATGTTAAATCAATTTTTTTTTCACTTGGAAACTGCTTGCTTAATGTATTTAAATGAGTTTCTATGTATACTGTTTGCTACACTTAATTTTGTTGTACAAATCTTCAAATTTTATCTCAACTTAGTCATCATGTTTCCATATATTAAATTATGTCATTATAGATATAAGGAACCCTGAAATTTCTGACTCATAAAATTTACAGCTATGATAATCTCAATGTTATTTATTTTTTAAGCATTTGCAAATAAATTTGCTTGTTCTACTATATTGTAATATTTCGACAAACATCTGTTCGTTTTATAAACCTTTATATATATATCACTGACAAGGCTTCATTCATTATAATTTTACCAGATATATTCACAATGGATGAAGAAAATCACTTCAATATATTTTCCATTGTTTTCAATAATTCTTTTTTTTTTACATTATTGGCACTAAAGTTATTCCTCAGTGATATATTTGCCGTCAATATCTCTAATAAAATTGCCATTTGAGCTCTATTGATAGCATTCATTGTTCTTTCTGTTGACATTGAATAAAGTGTTAAATCATTAGATCAAATCTTTTTAAACCAATCTCTATAAATTTTCTTATTACATTAATATTTAAGTGAGATAAACTGATTTTTTTTTTAAAAAATTTATCAGAGCAATATTTTTAATTCATATTGCTAAATAAAATCCTTATCAGGACTTTTTTCTTCCCTTTATTAGATTTGTAGCGACATAAATAAAATTAATTTTAAAAGGTTATAAAGTTTTTAAATAAACATTAGTGCACCATTCATTATGCATTAGAAATAACTACTCTCAGCAACTTTGATCGAATGCATGCTAGCAAACTTTTTGTGTGCATAAATAAGTAAATTCAAGATCACTTATAAATTAATAGCTTTTAATGTTAGAATATTTTTTTTTTTTTTAAATCATATAAAATCAATTTTTTTTTTTTTTTTTTTGCTTGCATAGCTGTTATGTACTGTGTATGATTGCAGGATCAAAGGTCTAAAATATAAATATTTAAAGTTTATATGATATGCCATAAAAATCATTTTTCTATTTATTTTAAAGAGATTAATGTAAAAAATTTATATTTATTTTTATTGTGAGTTTTTTTTAAATAAAAAAACACTAGTTTTCAAATTACCCAGGTTTTATTCTTTAATTTTATATTAGAATAAAATGTTACTAATGCTGTAATGTTATCATCAATTGATGTGTTTTTCTTTCCACTAGCCAATTTCTTTTAATTTTAACATAATATTTCAAAAAAAAAAATTTTGAATTGCCTGAGTATTTCTTGTGTGTTTATATTCACTTTTGATAAAAATATATATTGCACATAAGCTTAGAATGAAATATTTATAAGAATTCAGTGCATAGATTTGTTACTTCTGATTTATGTGGTCAAGAATATTAGTTTATACTATAAATAAAAAGGGCTTTTTGTTTTTAACTTTTTGTAGTATTAGTCAACATATATGCAAGTATATATATATGTTCTTATAATTTCTTTTGTAAACTAAATGTATGTTATTTCTATTTAGATGGTATATCTTCTGTCGAAAGTAAAGTGTCCCATTTCTCACTATTTCAATCTAAAACAACTCCAGTCATGAAGCCCATTGTAGAAGAATATAAACAGTTTCGTCAATTTGTTTGTTCTGTTTGTCATAAAAAGTTCAATCAAAAGGCTAACCTTGTTGTGCACTTTCGAGTGCATACTGGAGAGCGACCATTTAAATGTTTAGTTTGTAATAAAGGTTTTTCAACTAAACAAAATATGTTGAAACATTATACTATTCATGAATTAAGTAGTAATCAGATGTAATATTATTGAATACTTTAATCACACACACACACATAAAAAAAATAGTATTGAGTCTCAAATCATTTTAAATATAATTGTTATAATCTCATGAATTTTGTGATGCTTTATTAAATCATGTTTAATTCTTTTGTATTTAGTGAATGTAGCATTCTTTTTAAAAAAATGCAAACACTTTTTATACTGTCAGTAATAATAATGTAGCATAGGCATAATGTGTAAAAAAAATTTCAATAATTTTAAATATTTGTGGATGTAATAATCATGTGTAAAAAAGCAAGTTAAAAGTATGTGTGTGCTTTTTTGCTAAATGAGCTATAACTGTCCGCAAATTTGTAAAATTTTAGGTATTAAGAATATTTTCTTTTTAAATGTCTAATAGTGGTATTAAAATGGGTTCTCTAAATTTTGAGTATTTAAACTATTTTTAAAAATACAAATAATGTTTTATCGTTCTTAAAATTATGAAAATGTTGTCGTATTCTCCCTCTCTCTTTTATTTTTGATAAAAGCAAAGCTTATTAAAAAAATATATATGTGTTTTTGAAATTTATATAGAGTTAAGTAAATTTTGGAATATACAAGGAAGTGAATTAAAAGTGTTTATTATTTATAATTCTGTGACTCTGTTATATGTTCCAATAATTGTTTGGAATGTGTTTTATTAAGCTCATTTGTGCTGTATTTAATTTTATTTTGTGTATAATAAAAAAGATTTAATTTTAAAATGGAATAGAAAACACACACAGTCTATGAAATTATATATGCAACAACACATTTTGTTTAAATGCAATTTAGTTTCAATATTAGAATAATGTCTCTTTTACTTTTATTATTCAAACATAAAGATGTTCTTTTTTTTCCCCACTAGCCAGTTGTATCGTATAGAAATTTATACAAAATGCTATCAAATAAATTTATATGTTAGATATATATACTAGAGAAAAATGGATACTTACATATTAACTCCTAGCCAATGATTTATCACTAAAAATTCAATACATACCAGAAATTAATCACTAAAGAGTTTGTCAACCTTATTTAATACTATCCTAAAGACAGTTGCAAATCATTTTTCAGCATACAAAAATTTTTTGAAACTTGTCAATGGCATGGAGTTAATTTCTAATGTTTTGTTATATTGCAGATAATTTTAAATTGCTGATAATTTAAGTGTCATACTGTCTGAACTGTTTTATAATATTAATTTAAACGTATAAAAAAAGATAGGTCTTCAATTCTTATGAGAATTTGGAGAAAAACAAAGATTTTCTTTTTCATTTTTTTAAATTTTATATTTGTGGGGAATGTTTATCTTTTTATTGTTAAAAATGTGTGTATGCAAGTTAAAACTTAAGTGTAAATATTAAATTTTTTTAAATATAGTGCTCTATTTTACATTAATTTTGCCATTTGTGTGTAAATGTTTATAAATTTTTCATTTTAAAAATATTCTGTAACTTTCAATTTAATGTAAATGAATATTATACATTTTACTTCTCTATAGGTTTCTTTAACAGTATGGAAGTAACTCTTCTTGAAAATGAACCTCACTTTAAGAAAAAGATGCATTTTTGTTCATTTTGTGAATATACTTCATTTAACAGATGTCACATGCAGAAGCATGTTCATACTCATACTAAAGAAAAACCATACGGATGTCATGAATGTTACAAAAGCTTTTCTTCAAAAGATAATCTTACTCGTCATATAAAGACTCATTTTAAAATTAAGTAGAAAAATCCTGGGCGAATAAAAGAATAGACAACTAGAACGTGGTATGGATGCTAAATAGTGAAACCCACTCACTTGATCACTTTTTGCATTCTTCGAACTCTTTGTAATCATGATCAGACTTTAATTTAATAAGGCAATAATAAAAATCATACAAGATTCTAATTATTGCCTTAATGAGATGAAAATCATCGGGCTGTATCTTTCTGGTAGTTTTATTTCATTGTTCAAAACTTTGTTTTTCACATATCAAATAGTATTCATCTGTTATCCTCAGAATGCTTTTTTTCTTTGAATTTTGTAGCAAAAACTATTTTGCTAATATCTTATGATGAAGTTTAAATTAAATTAAGTATATATTTCTATTTATTTCTGAAAAGTACAAGTTTATTTGATTTTTAAATGCTCTTTCCGCAAGAATTATATTGTAATGTTGAATGATTTTTATAGTATTATAATGTGTAAATTTCTATTTTTTTTTTTAAATTTAAAATATATTTAAAGATTAACTTTTGCTCCCTACAAACATATTTAATGGTTAATTATATATTGAAATTATCTTATAGTTTGTAGTTATATTTATAATTAAATTATTCTACTGCACTTCATTTTTTTCTCTTCGTAATTTAAAAAAAGTGTATTTAATTAGTCATTAAAAACATTTCTGAATCTTATATAAAAGTTGATAAAAAGAGAAAATGTATTGATACAAACAAATTGTTTTTATTAATTTTCATATATTAAAACAATTCTTCGTGTATCTTTTACAAATAGTATTAATATAAATAATCATTTTAACATTGTGTACCTCTATTATTTTCTTTTTACATAAGATCTCATATTCACTTTTTAAAAAAAAATTTTAACTTCATTATTTGTTTTTACAATTTGTTCTCTGAATTTTTTGTTTTTGTATAAAATTGATTTATTATTAATCAAAAATTGCAATTATATCCTTACAGTAAAAAAATTTTAGTATTTTTTTTAAAGTAGAAAGATATATGGTATTATTTAATTCGCATAAATACTGCATTTCCAGAAAAACTACCCTGTGATTCACTGTTAGTAATGGGGCAAGTAGCTCTAACTAGTTTAAAATGATTCTTCGCTTGGCATAAAATTATACTTGTCTAACAAAATGTATGGGTATTCTTTTATGTTTAACTTTAAACCTGACCCCTTCCTCCCCCACTTAATCATGTTATAAGAATCATCATGTGATCATTACATACTAGTAAGCAGTATGATTTTTGACATATTTTCCTCAATTCTGATTATTATAATTATTGCTATATTTACTATTTATTTAAGTATGAACATCTGATTTTGAACCATTTCAGTGTAACTTTTCATAAATATTATATTTTGCTTGTTAAAAGCAATGTAAGTTTTGTACCTCTAATAAAAAGTACTTTCAACATGGATTGATTTTCAAAAATTTAATTTTAAATGCACTCTTCTGTTATTCCTTTGTATTTTTATATGACCATATTTAGAATAAAAGCTATTTGTAAAAGCGTAGGATTTTTCAAAATTGCATTTAACAATTTATTTTCTTATTTCTTAAAATTGTTTTGTCACTTCTCTCAAATATGTATAAATACTGTATAGTTGCATCTTTTTTTTCGATAAATATGAAAAATAAATGAAATTTTCTTCATGGAAGCATTTATATTTGTGTATTTTTGACCCTGTTGTCTCTAAATTATGCTTGTAAATACTTTAAAGTTTAAATTATTTCCTTATTATTTTTAATTTTCAATTATATTAACATTTTCTTTATACTCACCCTCTCTATTAACCGAGGATTTTCGTGACCATAAAATTTTTATATTCATTACTTAAATTCAATAAAGTATTTTAATCACTTTATTTCTGATCTAAATTCTGTCAGTTTAAACTATAATAATTAAAGTTTTTTGCTGTCATATATGCTACAATAAACTTTTGTTTAAAAGCATTTTTTTGTGTATAAAACTAAAAAGAATTATATGTTGAATTCTACAGAAAAAAAGTTGTGCCTTTGAAATAAATTGACTCATTAAGCCAAGAAA
Source organism: Trichonephila inaurata madagascariensis (assembly GCA_019973955.1). Taxonomy (NCBI): domain Eukaryota; kingdom Metazoa; phylum Arthropoda; class Arachnida; order Araneae; family Nephilidae; genus Trichonephila; species Trichonephila inaurata. The sequence goes on from BMAV01022524.1 coordinate 13,913, forward strand.
AAAGTTTCCTTGTTAAAATGAACTTCACAGTTAATTTTTACATGGCTTCTCAAAGTAAAATTAAAGTGTGTAGACAAAATTGCTCTAAAACTATATTTTTAAGAAAATACAAAAAAAAAAAAAAAATTGTCATGCATTATAAATCAATTTACATTCTTGAATTAACCTTCAATTTAACCTTATTTCTTGTTTTATTTCAGCAATAATTTGTTTAAAATTATTTTAAAATCTGACTGATTTATCGACAGTCATAATGTTTTCATTATGGTAAATTAGTAATATGTATTGATTTGAAAATAATAATGTTTAAATCTTTGTTGTTTCTCTATTTTCAAGTATAGAATGTAGTATAAAAGTATTTTAAGTAATATGCATTGTTAATACTTCTGAATGTAATATATTTCTTGAATTATATATAAATTGAGTTCACATGTAGTTTTCTTTTATTAGGTACTGTAATTTTTAATATTATGAAAATAAATACATTATATTTCTCCTCTGATAACACTTTTTAAAAGTATGGAAGTATGTCTTTTTGAAAATGAACTTTAACGTACAATACATTTTTGTAAATATTTTTCATTTAACAAAAGCCGGATGCAAAGACATGTTTATTCTCAAATGAAAGTATGGTGATTTGTATGTAATGAGAATTGTCATTCTATAACTAATTTAATTTGTCATTCAAAAACTCATAGATTGATATTATTTAAAAAAAAATTATCAAATTCATATTGTCTTTTCCTTATCTAATGTTTGAATTCTTTTTTATTCTAAAATTAAATTTCTTTCAAAAAAATTTCCCTTTTTATTATGTATTTTCTTCTTTAAAGTGTATGCAATAATGCTCATATGACATTAATATAATTTTTTTTAAGTTTATTAAAAACTAATAGTCATAATTTGAAATTTTTAATTTATAAATTTTAAAATTGGTGTACGATAGAATTTTTTTTTAAATATCATGTAACTTCCATGCTACATTTGATACTAATTATAGCTGTATATTAAATTTTACTCCTCCCCTTTCCCAACACACACAAAATTCATACGTAAATTTTAATAACTAAGAGCTACATGTCAGATTAATCATTTCAATATATATTTCACTTTTGTATTAATATGAAAAATATTAACTGTTTTTTTAATAGCAAATAAATATCTTTATAATAATCAGATCAGTTATATTTGAAATTTTATGTTAACTTCTAATTAATCGTGTGTTAAAAGAAAATTTTATAGTGACAACATATATATTGATTTAAATATACACATTTTAATATTCATGCTGAATTGTTGCACTATTCATGCCTTTATTTTATTGCTGCAGATAGGAAACGACTATTTTTGTCTTAGTTTTTTTTATGTATTAATGTACTTTATTATGTGCTAAACAAGGCCTTTTTTAACATCCTAGGCACTTCAATAGTTATGCCCCTTCCCCTATTTCCAGAGCATTCCCTTCCTCCTTCAGTTCTTACTATTCCTGTTTTGTTTTGGGAGAGAGATTTTCCCTTAACTTTCTTAATCTTTTCTCTTTATTTTTGCCGTTTGCATTGTGTTTCCATTATCCACCTAAGGACCTGCCATGTACTGGACTGACAATAGTAAGGGAATGATAGTAGTATGGTTTATCCACTCTTGTTGATTTGGCATCAAGAGCCATATCTTGTAAATTAATATAGAAAATTAATGAAATTGTTTGCAATTACAGTATGAATTGTTTTCAACTTAGTTATCAACTTTTTCATCACTTGACTGTCTTTTACTTTTCAACATCCTTTCCTTCTTTTCTTTGTTGAATCATTGTACTTGTACAACAAAGGTTTTCTTTGTAAAACAAATGATTTTTTCGAAAAAATCATTAATAACATAATTCCAATCAATTT
>BMAV01022524.1:16649-68920 GCA_019973955.1 Trichonephila inaurata madagascariensis
GTGCAACAACAACAACATTAAAAACACTTTTAATGATCAATTTAAATGTTTAGTGTGTTGTATTTGGTTTCATATTTATGAGAATATACTAAAATATCTTAAAATCATAAATATATATATTAATGTAAAATTATACTTACTTGTAATAGAAATCCAAAATAATGCAATTTTTGTGAATTTATTTATTTAAACTCTAAATTAAAACAAAATATTGATTAATATTTGCTCTGCATATAATGAATATTTTACGCAAACATTTTTGTATTTGATACTCTGACTACTATTTTTGTCACTAAAATGCATTGAAAGTATGAAATATTTTATTAATTGTTCAATTATTTGTATTAATGTATATCTTCTGAATCATTAATTGTAAAAATATTACATTTATTTATCCATGATTATAAATGTGCTCTAGATTCTGCATTATGTGTTCATATTTAAACATATAATACAGAATTTTGACCTATTGGGGCATGATCACCAAAAAATTGTTGTATCAGTTCTTTTTAATATATTTTATAATTATATAATTCTCCTATTCTCTTTCAAAAAATAAGAATTAAATTGTCTGTGAGAAGTAATGGTATTTGCATGTGGTTGAAAAAATATATTCTAATCAAGATCACTAGATTTAGGGATAAATTATAAGTGTATTGTCAGCTATTCACACATTTATTTGTTTATTTTAATATATATGTGTTACTGTATGTTAAATTTAGTGTCATATTTTTGTGTACATAATTAATTAATAATAATATTTTTTCAATTCATAAGCAGGCATTGTGTTTTTATACATCTGTGATTGTAATTAAATTCATATTTTATGTAATCAAAATAATATTAATATTTTTATTATAAAGTTAATTATTTTTCATAATATGGATCAAAATTTTTTAAATAACTTCTTATATTATTTAGTCTAGTAAACAATTCTTGGATTATATATATATTTATATATATATTTGCAAAAAAAATATTGAAAAGTGATAATTTGTGGTTTTTAAGAAAAAGGCATTTTAAAAATAAAAGTACTTTCCACAATATTTAACAAAATATTTTAACAGATATTTCATTTCCAAGGCTACATAAATTTGTCAATTCCCTTCCCCTATATTATAACCTAAAATTATTTGTGTAAATTTACTTATCATAGTTTTATTTCAGTTGCACACATTATTCAATTATATAACTTTTTTTTTATTTGGGGTGTTTTGTTCTCTGTATTTTTTTATATAAAAGGGATGTATCAATTGTGTTAAATTTTATATCTATGTGTATATTGATATATGAATGGTAAACTCTTTCTAAAGATATTTGTATAGTAATTTTTTTTTATTTTTGTAATTTATTTCTATTTTAGAAGTTATAGTAGATTATCCCCAAATTGTATTTAATCAAAACATGTATCATTTAAAAATATTTTTTACTAAGAACTTTGACTTGTATTTAAAAAATTTTTAGTTGAATGTCATTTTAAAATTTTCAATTTCATTTTGTTTAAAGTAAAAGGAAATAAATAAGTTATTTCTTTTCCAATCAGCATCCCTGTTTTTAAACTTTTTTTATTGTTGATCTTGAAGACTAAAAAAATTAAATAGAAAAGATTAGTTTACCAGAGCATCTTAATTTTGCTCTAATTTTCTAGAAGTTCCTTTGTATAAACTATATTTGCTATTTTAAATTACTGAATATTTTAGTAACTGAAATTGTATAAATGTTTTAAACTTACATATAATTTATAATACATATTTTTTATTTCTTACAGCTTTATTTGTCCTGGAAATATTGGTTTTCTGCCTAGGATGCAAAAAGGCATCAAAATTGATTTCATATTTTGTATTGAATTTCCTGTAAAATAGTTGGTTAAAATTTTCAATAATGAGAAAAAATATATAAATATAACTTTACTAGATTTTTGAATTTTATTGCATGATCTATAAAAAAAAATGTTCTTTTTAATTATGATTTGTGTGTGTGATCTATTATATTTAATTATCTTTGGTTATTTTTTTATATAATTATATGATTTATTTAAATAGTCTTTATATTTTATTAGCATTTATTTTATTTTTATATAAATATGTGTTCAAGGAAGGGAAAAAAATGACATAATTTACAATATGAATTATTTCTTTTTATGTAAAAATATTGTAATTGATATAAAGAAATTTTTATGCAAATAGAGTTTATGAAGTGTAAATCTAATTTTCTTTTATTTGGTTTTTTATATCCATGATTTTTTTTTATTATTATTATATTTTCTGCTCATAAATAATCATTATGTAAATTACAATAATACATCAAATATAGTTTTGCTATTTAGTCATTAATATTATAAATTGTTTTTCTTTTTCTCTGGATATAGTTTTATGCCATAACAATTTTTCAAAATTAAGATACATTTTTTTGATTTGCAATAACTAAAATCAAATAAAATTTCATTGCCAAAAAGTCATTTGTTTTATAAAAAGTTTTGGTTGTAAGATTTCTAAGTAATAAAATTGTACTTATATTTTCAGATAATTTTGAACCTGAACCACCAAGTGGTAGAAGATTGAAAGTTGTGCACAATTGTTCATTTTGTGATTATACAACTGCTCACAAGGGTCATATGAAAAGACATGTGCGAATTCATACTGATGATCGTCCTTTTGTTTGTGTGGTATGCACTAAAAGATTTAATCAAAAAGAACATGTTTTGAAACATATGAAATCACATGCTGATATATGAAAGTCTAATTTGTTCAGACAAATTTTATACAAAAGATAATATGCTCTCGCATTTTAAGGAACATGAGCAGTTGTGAATTTAATTTTTATTTTATGTTATGTTTAATTTTTACTTTATGTTTATTTTATTTATTTTGTGTTAAAAAGTTCTGATAATTTTTGCCACTAAAGAAAAAAATCTTAAAAATCAAACTAAGCATCTTTATTTTCTAATGTAATTTTTTTCATTGTGTGCAATATTTTAACAATTTAATGACAACAGTTATATTCCTATCATGATAAATTCTTTTTTAAAAAAAAAGAATTGTAAAATAATTATAAATTATCACTTATGATTTTTTTCAATATTAAATTGTATGAAACAAAACATTTCTTCCATTACATAAAATGGCAGTATTTTTTTTTTTTTTAATTAACAAGTAATATTCTGCATTATTTCCTTAATGGTTGTTAAAAAGACGACAGACTGAAAGAAATTTATGTACCTTATGTGTGTTTGGGTGATTCAAATGCTAAAATAATGTTGTGGTGTTCAAATATTTAACGAATGCCGTGCAATTTGACCCCAATGAATAGAATTATTTTACTTGTTAAAAACAAAAATAATTTTGTGAAGGGCAAAATATCTCAAATTTGAAGCATTTATTGGTCATCTAAAAAATAAGCTCATTCTAAAATAAACATTAAAATAACTGTTTCTATATGAAATTTTTTTTTAAGTAAACTTTTAAGAAGACTTGGTATCCTAAAAATGACCGACCAATCATTTTTATTTAATATTATTCTTTGCATTATTATCTTTCGATTGTTATATCATTTGTGCAAGTCGGAAAGTTAGAAGTTGAAGAAAACTTCATTTGAAAACAAATTAGACAATTTGACCACACCCCCTTTTTAGAAAAAAAACTAAAAAAAGCATTGTGATAAATAAAATCTATTTTATAAAACGAAATAATAATTATAAAAAAAGAATGTGCAATATATAAAGCAGAATATTTTTGAGGCAATACAATAATGTAATTTTTCTTTGTGAAATGTGTGTATGTAAAATTTTTGAATTAAGGCATTTTATATTAATAATTTCATAATTTCAGTTCTTATTCCTGATATGTTTTTCATACAAATGTAATACTTCAATATTATATGAAGAAAAAAACTAAACTCACTGTCGTGAAAGAAAAAAAAAATTTTTAACATTTTTCTTAAATTTTATTCTGCATTTAATACCTTCTTAAAATTGATCATTTATAAAAATGCATGGGTTGAAAAAATACGAAAATGCAATTATTTTCAAGAAAAATATATAACTAATATCTTAAAGTTGTGTTTTAAGTGTATTTAAGCGTATTATAATTTTTTTTTCAGAATTATAAACTTTAAAGTGGTTTTTCTCAGTTTGTGTTTTTCGAAACATTAGTGCTTTCAAAATGCTACTCCTTCCACAACTATTTACCAATCATTTCTATTTTTTTGCTGTGTGTTGCATATAAAGCATGTAACAAAATTAGGGATCCATTTTGCTGTAAACTGAATACTTTTTTTAAAAAATTAAAATGTAAGAGAGATTGGCTTTTTCATTGATTTTTAGCATGTATATCAACATTTTATTTTTTTTTTCTCAAAAACGAATTAAGTTATTGTAAAATTGATCCCTAAAGTTGTTTATAACATCCATAAGAATATTACAAAAAATTTCAGGTTAAAAAATTAATAATTACAAAAGGAGTAAAATTTTCCAAAATTTCTTCAAAAAATTTTAATTTTTAAGATTGTGTGAATAATATGTGAAAAATTTCATCTGGTATCATTTCCTGGAATAGAAACACTATACAAAATGTTAAAATATAATTTTTAAATATATAAAGAAAGAAAGTAGGTCAAAGGGTACCAAGTCTCCTTAAGGATTGATTACAGCTGTTAGAAAAATTCATTTTGACAACTTTTATGTATGATCTTGAATGTTCTGTTCAAAGATTTTTGTGGAGTTTCTATATTTTATATTCATTGTTAAATTCAGGGATGGGATTCATTGAAGAGTTACACAAGGTATTAAGCAGTACGGTTATTATTCCTTAGAAATAAACTTTTGAACATTTCAGAAAAATGTTATTTTTAGAATCAAATTTTTTTCTGTATTTATATATCTGTGAATGTAATTTAACTCATGTTTCATGTAATAAATGGTTTTAATGTTTTTATTATGAAGTCGTTAATTATTTTACAATATTGATCAATATTTTTGAAATAGCTTATAAGTATTTTATTTAGTATATAAGAAATTTTGGGATTATATATATTTGAAAAAAAGTATTGAAAAGTATTAATATTGTGTGGTGTTTTTAAGTAAAAGATATTTTAAAAATAAAAGAGTACATTACCATTATGTAACGAAATATATTACTGATATATCATTTCTTAGATAAGATTAATTTGTCAATTCCCTTCCTTCCCCTTTATTATTACTTATATTTGTGTAAATTTGCTAATCGCAGTTTTTATTTGTTACATTATTTAGTTATAACTAATTTTTTTCGTGGTGTTTTGTTCTCTGGTGTTTTATATAAACGTGTTGTATCATTTATTAAGTTTTATGTGTTTGTATTTTGATATATGAATGGTAAACTTTTTCTAAAGCTTTTTGTATAGTAACTTTTTATTTTTGTATGCATTTCTATTTGAGAAATTATAGTAGATTATTCCAAAATTATGTTTAGTCAAAATGTCTTAATTAAAAAATTTTTGGAAGAAGAAAAGTCCAAACTATTTTTTTGTATCATTTAAAAATATTTTTACTGAGAATTTTGACATATATTTCACAATACTTTTAGTTGAATGTCATTTAAAAAATTCAATTTCTTTTTGTTTAAAGTAAAAGGAAATAAATAATTTCCTTTCTAATCAGCATCCCTGTTAATCTTTTTTATTATTGTTCGTAAAAACTAAAAAAAATTAAATAGAAAAGATTAGTTTACCAGAGGCATGTATCAGCATCTTAATTCTGCCCTAATTTTCTAAGTGCCTTTATATAAACTATATTTGATCTTTTAAATAATAGAATTTTCATAAATGAGATGACATAAATATTTTAAATCTACGTATTATTCATAATACATATTTCTTATTTTTACAGCACTTCCTGGAAGTATTGGTTTTTCTGCTTAGGATGCAAAAAAGTCATCAAAATTGAATTAAATATTTTGTACTGAATTCCCTGTAAAATAACTGGTTAAAATTTTCAATAATAAGAAAAAAAATACAAATATAATATTACTAGATTGTTGAATTTTATTGCATGATCTATAAAAAGGAGTTCTTTTTAATTATGATTTGTGTGGTTTATTTAAGTTGTTTTTCTATTTTATTAGCATTTGTTTTTTAAAAAATATGTGTTGGGGAATGAAAAAAAATTATTTTAATTTACACAATGTATTATTTTTTTTCTTATAAGTGTTGTAAACTCTCTGTGTATGCTTTTAATTAGTTATATAAAATATTTAATTTCTCCCCTCCCCTTTGTGAACTATATTACTTTTGATTTTTTTTTTTTTTTTTTTTTTTTTTTTTTTTTTTTTTTGTTAAAAAAATTACAAAAAATTTTGAGTCTCTATGATGAGATTTTTAGAACTTTACAGTTTCTTCAAGTAATGCTTGTTATTCAATTCCTACTATTAGCTCACACTCTCTATATATTTATTTTGTTCAAATTTTCAATTGTTAATAAAATACTTTCTATTCATTCAGTCAAGTTCAAATATTTTTTTTAGAACTTGTAGTGGATGACATTGACATTTTTACAGTTTGTTTCAAAAATTAATTCATTAATTAATTTTTATTTTTAAATTTATTCTGCATTATTTCCATCGTAGTTACAATTAACTACAACAGATGGCGTCAGTACGTTTTTCTAACAGAGTAGGAATTGATGTTAAAAATTTTTTTTTTATATTACTTGTTTTAGCTTTGCGCTTTTTTGTTGTTGTTGTTGTCGGAGTTAATTTGTAGTTTTTGCTTAAGACAATTGCCATTTTAAAACATGTCTTTGTTAATGTTATATTCAGATTTTTTTTAAATTTCTTATTGGTATAAATTAATTTTGTACAAATAATGTTTATGCAGTGTAAATCTAATTTTTTTTTAGTTGCCTTTTTATATCCGTGAATTTTATTATATTTTCTGGTCATTAAAAACTTTGTAAATTACAATAATTCTTCAAATAAAGCTTTGCAGTTTAATCTTTAGTGTTATAAAAAAAATTTCTTCCCCCTTGATTTAGTTTCATGTCATAATATTTTTCAAAATTAGGATGCCCTTTTAATTTGCTTTTAACTAAAATTAAATTAAATTTCATTGCCAAAAAATCATTTGTTTTATAAAAAGTTTTGGTTGTAAGATTTTTAAGTAATAAAATTGTACTTATTTTCAGATAATTCTGCACCTGAACCACCAAGTGGCAGAAGATTGAAAGTTATGCGCTATTGCACATTTTGTGATTTTACAACTTCTCACAAGGGTCATATGGAAAGGCACATGCGAATTCATACTAATGATCGTCCTTTTGTTTGTGTGGTATGCACTAAAAGATTTAAAACAAAAGAACATGTTTTGAATCATATGAAATCACATACTAATATATTACCATATGAATGCCTAGTTTGTTCAAACAGATTTTATACACGAGATAGTATGCTTAAGCATTTTAAACAACATGAGCAATTGTGAATTTAATTTTTATTTTGTGTTAAAGAAGTTCTGACCGTTTTTGCCACCAAAGAAAAAAATCTTTAAATCTTTATTTTCTAATGTAATTTTTTTCTTTATGTACAATATTTTAACAATTTAATGACAGGAGTTATATTCCTATTATGTAAAATTTTCCTTTTTTTTATTATTATTATTTGTAAAATAATATTAAATTATCACGTATGATTCTTTTTTTTTTCAGAATTTAATTGTATGAAACAGTACATTTCTTCCATTATATGAAATGGTAATATTTCTTTTCTTTTTTTTATTAAAAAGTAATTTTTTTCATTATTGTTAAAAGGACGATAGACCAAAAGAAATTTATGTACCTTATGTGCATTTCGGTGAATGAGAGATTCAAATGCTAAAATAATGTCAAGCTGGTTGTTCGTAATTAATTCTTTTCCTTATTGTATATTTTAATACATTTTTTTTTTCAGTTATTTAATGAATGATGTGCAGTTTGACCAATGAATAGAATTTCCTTAATTGTCAAAAACAAATTTTGTGTAGGACAAGATATCTTAAATTTGAAACATTTACTGGTCATCTTAAAAATAAGCTCATGCATAAAATAAAGATAGATGTTACTATGCAAAAACTTTTCTAAATGATTAGATTACAACTATTTAGTTTGTGAAAAATCCATTTTGACAGCTTTTATGTACAATCTTGTATGGTTTCTTCAACTGTCTCTGTACAAAGATTTTTATGGAATTTCCCAACCTATATTCATGTACCTCTCTGTTTTCCAGATGCTTTACTATTTTCATTGTTAAATTAAGAGATGGGTCTGTTTGTGTGATTGGTTGAGGAGCTACACAAGATTTTATACAGTATAAATTATTATTCCATAGAAATAAATTTTTGAACATTTCAGAACGATGTTAACATTTGAATCAAAGATGAAATATTTATCAATTTTGGAAGTCTATTTTACATAATTTTGAATCAATTTGTGCTGAGTATTAGTAGTTCAATAAATAATTGTGATCATAAAAATTTTCTTATATTTTTTATCAATTGTTCTATACTAATATTAAAATTCTTTAGTTTTAATTAATCTTATATAATAAAACTGTTAGTCCATTATCAAAGTAATAAAATCAAACAAATTATATATGTGAGTGCAGGATAAAAACGGGGCATGTAGGAAATATTAAACTGATTATTTATAACTTTATACAGTTTTTATAACTTAATAAAACATCTAGCAATTAATTACATGACTTCGATAAATTCAAAAAACCATTCTGATGTATGTAGCCTTGAAACTGTACGCCTTATCTAATTTGTTAATTAAAACTTTAATATACACATCAATAAAAAACTTAATGCAGACATAGACAGTAGAATACTTATTATGTAATAGTTCTATGAATTATTTTTGTTATGAATTTAAATTGTCCCCCCCCCCCCCTTCTTTTTGTGCTACTTAGAAAAATAATATTGCTTCAGTTTTTCTCCAATTTTAAATTTAAGTGCCATATTGTACATAATCTCTTAAAAATGTTCAGAACTTCTTCATTTACTCAATGCTTTCCCTCTTTCATTTATAGTTATGTATTTAATATAACCATGAAATTTTTGTTGTATCCCTTAAATTAAATTTTGTTTCTTAGATATTTTTTCCAACCAAATGAAATTTATTTACTTGAAGATTATATATTTAAGGAATGAAAAGTTAAAAAAGTCAGTTTTTTTTAAATACAGTTTATCAATAACTTGCTTTTATGTTGATTTGCAAGTACTTATTTTTGAATATTTTTTTTTTATATTTTACATTATATTGAAGTGTTATTTGGCTTAATCTCAGATTGTTTTATTAAAGAATATTTATTCTTTTTTGGGAAAAATAGCAAAAAATGTTTTATTAAAGAATATATATTCTTTGGGAAAAATAGCAAAATGCTATTTATATTATAATATTAATCAGTTGATGCTTGTCTTGATGATTATTAAATTTAATTGTTTCATGAAAGAACATTTATGCATTTTTTAGGGAAAGAAATGTGAAAAACCATTTATGCTATAACAATCTATTGCTGTTTGTCTTGATTTGATGGTTATTAATATTTCATGATTGAGTGTATTTGTTTCCAATAAAGCAAATTAATACCTAGAAATTATGTTTTTATGAAAAAAATACTTATTATCCTTATGCTTCTGCCCCCCACATCTCTTAAAGATGCATATCATTAAAAGAAAATAGTGGTATACAAATACATCTGAATTGCAAAATATTTTCTTTTCAATTTGTGCATTTTTCCTTATTATACAAATTTATGTGTTTTTATTTTTCTCTTAATTGCTTTCTTATGAAAATGCAGATAAAAAATTATTACCTTTAATATCAAATTAAGATGCTTATTTTATAATAAGCTATCATTTTTGTGGTTAATTTTCATTTTAGTTTTTATGTTCAGTATTATTTTTAATATAAAAATGAAATCACACAATCTAGAATTTTGTAAATAATTTCCCTATAATTGTTTAAAAAAGGAGAGATATATATAGTGTGCATTTGTCTAAAAGCAGATACTTGATTTTTTTTTTTTTTTTTTTTTTCTATTCAGTTCTGTTTAAAATGTTAGATAAATATATACTTCAAAAATCACTGACCCAAGTTAGTAAGTTTTAGATAACTTTTGGAAAAACAATGGCTACTTTTCTCCAAATTTTTCAGTTTCTTTCATGTAAAGACCAACTATGAGAAATATGAAATTTTTTAATAGATTTGTCAAATCAATTTGTTATAATGTTCATAATTGTTACATTATTCATATGTTTATGTCCTTTGAATTCTCTTTGAATCTGTCAATAAAGGTAAAAGATTGTTACTTATACAATATAACAAATTTAATTTATAGATTGTCTGAACCGCATTTAAAATGAGTTTTCTAAGCATAATAAATATGCATTTAATGTTTGTTTTCATCATCGAACCTTTTTTTAAAAAATTCGTATCAAACTTATATTGACGTCTCATTACATTTAAGCTAGTTACATTTCTAATGTATTTGAAACTACATAAATCCTTTATTTCATTGTAATTCAATATGTTATTTTTTTATAGAAATATTTTTAAGTTATTTCTAATATTGTTGAGGATAAAATTAAAAAATAATTCCTGTGTCTTCAGGTTAATTTCTACTCATTTGTTTTTTGAGATTTTTCTCCCCCCTGAAAATGTGAACATTAAAAAAAGTTCCTCCTTGTGATTGAATAACAAGATTTTGCACTCTTATTATAATTATGTATGATGAAAGTTACTTTTCATTTATCACAATTTAAATTGTAAATTTTTTCCAATACATTATATTGTGTAATGCTTATAACTTCAAATTATCTATTGTGTGTTTTAAATTTCGTTTCACATGCTTAGAGTACCCGTGAAATTTAAGTAATGACGCATTATATTTTTTCTTTCGTTAGTATAGGATGTGCTTTATTATTATTGTATTAAGGAAAACTATTCCGTTTTTCTTGAAATAACTTGCTAAATAAAATGAAACTATAAAACTCCAAGGTTTAATTATCCAATTTTCACACACTTCATGAGCATAAGTCTTAAAAAAGAAATTTTTCTTTATTAAATTTTTTTAAAAAATCGAGTATGTTAGAAAATAATAAAATTTGTATAACACTTAAACTTTAAAAAAAGAAACAATAGTGATGTAATTTTTAAGATATTAAACCATCCTCTTAATTTATCTACATTAAAAATTTTAATGTTATACATATTTTTGTTTCTTTTTTGAATAATTATGTTTCTTGGTTTTTACGTGATTAAGTAATTTTTACGTCAAACCAGAAATGTTACTGGATTTATATAACATTTTTAATTGCCTTATTTCATTGAAGTTAATTCAAAATACTTTGTGTTAAAAGATTTGCAAAATTTGTTAAAGATATAAAAAATTTTAAAACTAAATATTCTAAAAATTTTTTTAAATTATTTTGTAGTAATATTGCATTATAAAACTAATTTTTATTTAAAGTAAGGGATGTAGCAAGAATTTAATTTGGTAAATTAGTATTTACTAAAAAAAAAGGTTAATTGCTGCTCTTTTATTTGCTTCTATAGACAGATACAACCATTTAATTTGACTATAATACCATATTAAATGTGTGTATTTTTACAAAATATGTTACAAAAAATTTATGATTTAATATTTTAAAAATATATAATACAATATATATATGTCTCTTATATTTATTTTTACAATTTTTTTTTAAAAATGATATAAATAAAAAGTTACCTTGGTCATTATGATTATCTTGAAAACGAAATGAAATCTGCTTAATTTTTTTTTCAAAGTAAAATGAATATACAATATAGCTTTTTCAGGATCTTGAATACTGTTATTATTATAGTTTTTAAAAAAAGTCTCAATTCCTCTTCAGTGTTTATGAACCACTTATGTGTTTGTTGAACCGCAAAATTATTTTTTTAATTGAGTTTATTTTGTTCAGGTAAGTATATCTTTTGCATTTTTTATTATATATAAACAAGGATTTTGTTATTTGTTAATCAAAATACTTATTGTTAAAAAAGTAAGATTATACATGTTGAAAAAAATTGCTTTATATAAATGTATTTTTTTCAGGCTACAAAAAAATTGTAACCGTTGGTAATATTCCTGGAACTAAACGTACAATGAATGCCTGCTTATTTTGTTCATATACAACTGTGCACAAAAGTCATATGGATAAGCATGTTCGGATTCATACCAAGGAGCGTCCATTTATTTGTATGAGATGTAATAAAAGTTTCTACTCAAAAGAAAATCTTACAGCTCATATGGTTACACATCTTAAATACTAGCCTTTCTATATAACCTGTTAGTATTTTAAATAAATTACTTTTTTATTCAACTACAATGTCAAATCATTTTTGCAAACTCATACAAAAATGTTTTTAAATTTAATATTTTTTCTTCCTAATGATATTTGCACAAATTATTTTCAATTTTTTTCCTTCTTTAAATACATTGAAATGAAGAAAATATGTTCTATTTTTTAAGTATATTGTTGATGCTTAATATATAAATTATTTCATGTAGTAAATTTCTATGTGTAATACAGTGCTATTCATAATTCCCTCTAATGTTTCGGAGTGTGGTAAAAAAATTAAGAGGAATACAGCAATAAAAAAAAAAACCTTTGAAAGGTTACAGAACAAAATTTGTTTTATTTCTGTATTTTATAGGTGTTCTATATGTGAACTCTTGGTTACAGAACTTGCAATACTCCAGTTCTTACCTCACTCTAGTTAACAGGGCACTATCAACATTATTGACTGTCTATGTTATCCTTTCTTACAGGTCTGCTATATCACTTAGCAAAAGAGATACAAAAACTTGGGTCTTGTGTTTAAGACCAAGTTTTCGTATAAAAAGAAAAGGATAACATGCTGTCAATGACATTGAAAGAACCATGTTGAGTGTGACCAAGAGTTCACATATAAAACACCTGTAAAATATGTAAATAAAACTAATTTTTTCTGTTTTCTTTGCAATAGGACTCCGAAAACTTGGAGAGAATTATAAATAACCTTGTATAATTTGTTATCAGCTTTTATGAATTTGAATAAAATATTTTTAGGAATTCAATTATGCTTAAAACATTCAATTTAATTGTTTTGAGTGCCTAATGAAAGTATTCTTTATTTAGGTTATTTTATAAAGCATTTTTTGATAATGTCTTCCTAGTTTTCTTAGAATATTGTTTTGTTCTGTTTATGAGGTACCCATTCTTATAGAACAATATATTAAATTTATCTTACACAACTTACTAACATTGCAAATTACGTTCTACAATATTAATCTGTATCATTGTTAGGAGGAAACTTTTTTTTCATTCGGTTTTGCAATGTCATACTCTGATTCATAATAATTTCACTCTGAGTAATATTGATATTTCATGATACATATGAAGCAGTTGTTTTTGACATAACTGCTGATGAAAATTTTATAAATTGTATTTCCTACCATAATTATTTTTATAAAAGATTTATTATTATGATTATTTTTATTAATGTTTTATTTTATAAGTATTTTTATGATATTTTCTTGAATTGGCAAGAACCATAATGAACCGGTGAATTTAAACTTTTTTTATTCCGGCTGTAAATTTAACATAAGAATAAATTCATAAACTTTTAAAGAAATAATTCAATGTATGTTATATATACAGGCTGTTTTTCCCTCCATTTACTCATGTTTTATACTTTTCATGTCCATTAAATTATCTTATTTCATGTCAGAATCAGTTTCATTGGCTTATGACTAATTTTCCTGCACATATAAAAACATTCATTATGTGTTTAAAAATATTTTATGAATAAAATGATCAATGTTCAACAAAATTATGCCTTTATTGTGAGTTCTCAACAAATATATTCAAAATGAAAATTGTTGATTCTTTCAAAATATTAATTTCTGCCATGTACTGTTTCATACTTATGTTAGATTATTTAAAGGTTTATACTCAGTGTTAAATTCTTGTGTTTTTCATACTGCTGAATTTTTATGAGTTGTTCTTTATTAAAAGGATGTGTTACAATTATATGTGCTGATTGAAAAAGACTTTAGGTACATGGATGATTTTATTTTACATCAAAGTTTTAAAAAGTAGTATTAAAGTGATTTTTTAAATGTATAATTTTAATTTTGCCACATTTTTATTTTATTCAAAAGTTCAATAATTTATCTTAATATTTTGTTAAAGTTTCTAAATATATTTAGCATGCTTTTGAGTTTGTAATATATGAAAGCAAAAATACTTTTATTACATATTCTTACTGTGGTGTAATGTACACCCCAGTATCATGGGGGCCCAAAGCCTGACAGACCCCAAATAGGTACCCTTTGTAAGATCCGGCTTGGAACCCAAAACCCGACTTCGCAGTAAGGCCCTAATATTCTTCATTACGTCTCTGTATTCTTATATTTTAAAATAATGTATGTATTTATAATCTGACTTATATTATAAAAATTGTTTGAGGATATTTTAATTAAAGAGAAGAAAGAATAAAATACCAAAATGTGTTTGTACCTTCATTATCAAAAGTGCATTTGTGTATGGAAATGTATTTTTATATGTTATCTTGTTTATATAAATTATATCTTTTAATTCAAATTGTACAAAAAAAATTTTTTTGTTGTTGTTTTGTAGACTTATTAAAAAGAAAAATATAAATTTTTGAAAACATTTCAAATTTGAATTTTTTGTGGTAGTCAAAAAAAAAACTCTTATACCCTTTGTAACATTAAGATTTATTTAAGACAAATTTTTATATAAAATTTTAATAATTTAAGAAGTTAGAGGAATATTGAAAAATAGAAATATTTAATTCATATACATTCAGTAATAAAAACTACAGTTAATTTCAATAAATTCATGAGTAAAACATTGTTAACTAAACTATTTTTTAACAAACATCAACATGTAATACATCCTAAATAAAATTATCTAAAAAATTAAAAGAAATCATTATTTGTTTTAAATTAACCTTAATATAGTTTCTGGTTTTTTTATTTTATATATATACAAATTTCTGCAAAGTTTATTATTGTTTTTGAATTTTATTTAATAAGCCTAGTTCAAACACTGTTTTCACTATTTTATATTTAACTAATTTTCCTTTTTCATAGATTCTGGAAATTTCCAAAAAACTCTTGAACAAAATATTCAATTTGAAAAAGCAAATTATTACTGTTCTTTGTGTCCTTTTTCATCGGTGACGAATTACATCTTTGATAAAAATATGCAGACTCATTCTAAGAAGTATACTTCTGTTTGTAAAGTTTGCTACAAACGATTCCAACGTAATCGAGATTTGGAGGTTCATCTTAGAAGTCATATGGAGAACGACCTTTGTTTGTACCATATGCAGTAAAGGTTTCAGTCATAAGGGCAATTTTAAAGCACATCTGATGGTTCATAATTCATCTTATCAGTGTAAAATCTGTAATAAAAAATTTACTTCACGACGAAACTTAATACTCCACGCTTCGAGTCATCAGCTTTAAAAGAATAGATGAGTGATGAAATGAACTATTTATCATATGTTAGCAATTACAGAATGTTGTTATTGTTACTAAGCAGTTATAGAATGTGTAGATATAGTATGTGATTCATGCTATAAATATTTTTGTAGTTTATGAAAACTTATTGAATTCTCTTCAGTGTTTTTGAATTACTGATTTATGTATGTTGAATCAAAATAGCTTTTTTAATTGAATTTATTTTGTTTAGGGTAAATTCGTGTTTTGCTTGTTTTATTAAATAAAAACACCGTTATTTGTTAATGATAATAATTATCGTTAAAAAGTAGTTAAGATTATATTTACATATGCCTAATCTAAATGTATTTTTTTTTCAGGCTTTAAAAGAATTCAGACTGTTGGCAATTTTCCTGGGAAAAAACGTACGATGCATGCATGCTCATTTTGCTCATATACCACAAAAAACAAAGGTCATATGCAGAAGCATGTTCGGATTCATACCAATGAGCGTTCATTTATTTGTATGAAGTGTAATAAAGGCTTCTACTCAAAAGAAAATCTTACAGCGCATATGGTTACACATCTTAAATTCTAGCCTTCCTGTATAACCTGCTAGTAATTTTAAATAAATAATTTATTTATTCAACTACAATGTCAACTCATTTTTAAAATCTTGCAAACTCATACAAAAAGGTTTTTTAAATTTAATATTTTTTTTCTTCTCAATGATATTTGCACAAATATTTTTCAATTTTTTTCCTTCTTTAAATACATTAAAATGATGAAAATATATTCTATTTTTTAAGTATATTGATAATGCTTAATAAATAAATTATTTCACGTAGTAATACAGGGCTATTCATTATTCCCTCGAATGTTTCGGAGTGTGGTAAAAAAACTAAGAGGAATACAGCAAAAAATATGGAAGGTTACAGAAAAAAATTTGTTTTATTTTTGTATTTTATAGGTGTTCTATATGAACTCTTAGTTATAGGACTTGCAATAGTCCAGTTCCTACCTCATGCTAGTCAACATGGCACTATCAACATTATTGACAGCATGTGTTATCCTTTCACACAGGTCTGCTACATCTCCTGGCAACGGAGGTACAAAAACTTGGGTCTTATGTTTAAAACCTAGTTTTCAGATAAGAAGAAAGGATAACATGCTGTCAATAACATTGAAAGAGCCATGTAAGTTATTTTATAAGGCTTGGGTTTTTTTTTTTTTTTTTGATAATGAAATATGTTAATATGTCTTCCTGGTTTTCTTATTATATTGTTTTGTTCTGTTTATGAGGCTACCCTTGCTTATAGAACAATATATTAAATTTGTCTTAAAAAATCTCACTAATATTGCAAATTACTTTCTACAATATCAGTCTGTACAATTATTGGAAGGAAAAGTTTTTTTCCATTCAGTTTTGCAATGTCATATTTTAAGCAAATTTCACTCTGAGTAATATTGATATTTCATGATACATATACAGGATTGATTTTAATATTAGTGCTGATGAAAATTTTATAAATTGTATTTCCTACCATAATTATTTTTATAAAGGATTTATTATTATGATTATTTTTATTAATGTTTTAATTTATAAGTATTTTTATCATATTTTCTTGAATTGGCAAGAAACATAATGAACCTGTGAAATTAAACTTGTTTTATTCCTGCTGTAAATTTAACATAAGAATAGCTACATAAATGTATGTTGTATATACAGGCTGATTTTCACTCCATTTACTCATGTTTTATACTTTTCATGTCCATTAAATTATTTTATTTCATGTCAGAATCAGTTTCATTGGCTTATGACTAATTTTGCTGCACATATAAAAACATTCATTGTGTGTTTAAAAATATTTTATGAATAAATTGATCAATGTTTAACAAAATTGTGCCTTTATTGAATTTTCAACAAATATATTCAAAATGAAAATTGTTGATTCTTTCAAAATATTAATTTCTGCCATGTACTGTTTCATACTTATGTTAGATTATTTAAAGGTTTATACTCAGTGTTAAATTCTTGTGTTTTTCATACCGCTGAATTTTTATGAGTTGTTCTTTATTAAAAGGATATGTTACAATTATATGTGCTGATTGAAAAAGACTTAAAGTACATGGATGATTTTTTATTTTACATCAAAGTTTTAAAAAGTAGTATTAAAGTGATTTTTTAAATGTATAATTTTAATTTTGCCACATTTTTATTTTATTCAAAAGTTCAATAATTTATCTTAATATTTTGTTAAAGTTTCTTATAATATTTAGCATGCTTTTGAGTTTGTAATATACGACAGCAAAGATACTTTTATTACATATTCTTACTGTGGTGTAATGTACACCCCAGTATCATGGGGGGGGGGGGGCCCAAAGCCCGACAGACGTCAAGTAGGTACCCTTTGTAAGATCCGGCTTGGAACCCAAAACCCGACTTTGCAGGGAGGCCCTAATATTCTTCGTTACGCCTCTGTATTCTTATATTTTAAAATAATGTATGTATTTATAATCTGACATATTATGAAAATTGTTTGAGGATATTTTAATTAAAGAGAAAGAATAAAATACCAAAATGCGTTTGCACCTTCATTATCAAAAGTGCATTTGTGTATAGAAATGTATTTTTATATGTTATCTTGTTTATATAAATTATATCTTTTAATTCAAATTGTACAAAAAAAATTTCTTTGTTGTTTTGTAGACTTATTAAAAAGAAAAATATAAATTTTTGAAAACATTTCAAATTTGAATTTTTTGTGGTAGTCAAAAAAAAAACTCTTATACCCTTTGTAACATTAAGATTTATTTAAGACAAATTTTATATAAAATTTTAATTATTTAAGAAGTTAGAGGAATATTGAAAAATAGAAATATTTAATTCATATACATTCAGTAATAAAAACTAAAGTTAATTTCAATAAATTCATGAGTAAAACATTGTTAACTAAACTATTTTTTAACAAACATCAACATGTAATACATCCTAAATAAAATTATCTAAAAAATTAAAAGAAATCATTATTATTTGTTTGAAATTAACCTTAATAGTTTCTGGTTTTTTTATATTTAGTTTACAAGTTTCTGCAAAGAGTATTATTGTTTTTGAATTTTATTTAATAAGCCTAGCTCAAACATTGTTTTCACTATTTTATATTTAACTAATTTTCCTTTTTAATAGATTGTGGATATATTCAAGAAACTCATGAACAAGATACTCAATTTGAAGAAGCAAATTATCATTGTTCCTTGTGTCCTTTTTCATCGGTGACGAATTACATCTTGGATAAACATATGCAAACTCATTCTAAGAAATATACTTTTGCATGTGAAGTTTGCTACAGACGATTCCAAAGTAATCGAGATTTGGAGGTTCATCTTAGAAGTCATAGTGGAGAACGACCTTTTGTTTGTACCATATGTAGTAAAGGTTTCAGTCATAAGGGCAATTTTAAAGTACATCTGATGGCTCATAATTCATCTTATCAGTGTAAGATCTGTAATAAAAAATTTACTTCACGACGAAACTTAATACTTCATGCTTCGAGGCATCAGCTTTAGAAGGATAGATGAGTGATGAAATGAACTATTTATAATGTGTTAGCAGTTACAGAATGTTATTATTGTCATTAAGTTGTTATAGAATATGTAGATATAGCATGTGATTCATGCTATAAATATTTTTGTAGTTTAAGAAAACTTATTGATTCCTCTTCAGTGTTTTTGAACTACTGATTTATATATGTTGAATCAAAATAACTTTTTTAATTGAATTTATTTTGTTGAGGGTAAGTTCGTGTTTTGCTTGTTTTATTATATAAAAACAGCAACTATGTTATTTGTTAATGATAATAATTATCATTAAAAAAGTAGTTAAGATAATACTTACATAAGAATAAAATTGCCTAATCTAAATGTATTTGTTTCAGGTTTTAAAAAAATTCAAACTGTTGGCAATTTTCCTGGAACTAAACATATGATGTATGCATGCTCATTTTGCTCATATACTACCAAAAACAAAGGTCATATGCAAAAGCATGTTCGAATTCAAACTAATGAGCGTCCTTTTATTTGTATGAAGTGTAATAAAAGCTTCTACTCAAAAGAAAATCTTATAGTTCATACATCTGGACATAAATTCTAGCCTTTTTAAAAGTATTTGTATAATTAGTATTTTAAATAAAATTAATTTATTCATCCATGAAGTCAACTTATTTTTAAGATATTACAATGCATACAAAATGAGTTTTGAAAATTTAATATTTCTACGTAATGATATTTGTACAAATATTTTTTTAATCCCCCCCCCCTTTCTTTAAATGCATTGCAACAGTAAAAATATATATTATTTTTAAAATATGTTAATAATGTTTATATTATAAGTTGTTTTGTATAGTAAAAATTTTTCTGAGTAATATAATTTATCAGATGATATAAAATTGCATAAAATATATGTCGGAATTCTATTGGTATTTATAGGTATTCAAAATTATGTTAGTATAAATCTGTCATGTAATATGCACCTATATTTTTAAGCAGCATTTTTTAATTTTTAGATATATTCACCATATAAAATGCACCCGTTTTTTTACGAAGAAACCTTAAATATGCATGTGCAATGCTCTTGTTTTGAAGTCATTTATTTGATGTTTTATTCCAAGTTTTAGAGAAAGTAGTAGTATACTTCTAGAATGACAACCCTTCAAGTTAATAAGGAATGTCATTTCTTTTAAATAAACAGTATATTGATATATTTAGAAGTCTATTTTTTATATATCATCTCTTTTTTTTTTTTTTTAAATTATTTATATATAATATCAATTTGTATGCTTCTTAGGAGGAAAATAGCTTTTTCCATTCGGCTTTGCAATGCCATATTTTAACCAATGATTTCGCTCTCAGTAATATTGATATTTTATGAAACTTATTCACAGCAATTGATTTTGAAATCACTGCTTTTGAAAATTTTATAAATTGTATTTCCTACAATAATTATTTTTATAAATGACTTATTATGATTATTTTATAAAATGATTTGTGTTTTGTTTTATAACTATTCTTTGTGATTTTTCCCTTGAATTAACAAATGACATAATGAACCTCTAAAATTAAACTTTTATTATTCCTGCTATAAATTTATCATAATAAATGACTACATAACTTTTTTAAAGAAATAATTTAGTGTATATCATACAGCCAGTTTTTCCCCCGTCATGCTCATTTTTCATACTTTTCTTCTCTATTAAAATTATTAAATTTTTTTTCTCATGGGGGGGGGGGGGCGGAATCGGTTGCATTGGTCAATGACTAATTTTGTTGCACATGTAAAAATGTATATATGTGTGTTTAAAAATATTTTATGTATAATTTTATATATTTTTTATTTTTAAATTATTTTGTTATATGTTGAATTTTTAACAAATTTCTTCAAAATAAAAATTGTTGAATCTTTTAAAGTGTGTTTTTCACAATACTGAATTTATATTAGTTGTTCCTTATTAAAAAGATATTTGAAAATTATATGTACTGAATGAAACAAGACTTTTGATACATGGAAGATTATTTTATGCCAAAGTTTTAAAAAGTATTTGCTTAAAGTGGTTTTTAAAATGTATTAATTTTAATTTTGCTACATTTTCTTCAATTATTTATCTTAATATTCTGTTGATTATTTAACATGATTTTGAATTTGTAATATACAAGGCAAAATATATTTTTGTCATATATGTTGTAAAATAATGCACGTATTTATTATCTGACTTTTATAATAAGAATTTCTCAGAATATTTTAATTGAAGAGTGGGAAGCGAGAGAGAGAATAAGTTATTTTTTCTCGTACTACTACTACTACTTTACTCACCTAAATTTATTTTCACCTACTTTATCAAAAGTTCAACTTAAGGAAATAAATTTTTGTATCTAATTAAAATTATATTGTAGTGGCTGCTGCATATTACATTTATTTTTTGTTGATTGGCAACTCACTGACTCAGATTATTGCAAACATATTTTTCGGAATGGCAATGGTCAAAAATAAGGATTTTATAGAAAGAGAAAATAAATGTTGTTAGATTTAACCTGCTATGAAGTTCCTCTTCATTTATTTATCTATTCTGCTAATAGAAAGTTGATAAACTTATTAACACTTTATTGATGACCCAGATTCAAATATTTGTCAAGAAAGTGGAAGGCAAAAAAAAGAAAATTCATCAATCATTGCTTGTGTTAGTGTCAAACCACTGCCAGTTTGGAAGTCAAATCTGAAAAATGTGATGTTTTTAATATTTTGAGTTGGCAGGTTGCCAATCAACAAAAGATAAATGTTGCACTGCTACAATACCTAAAAATTCCCCTTAAGTTTTTTTTTAACGTGTTGAAGAGAGAAGAATGAATTTTTGGAAACATTTTGAATTTGCATTTTTTGTAGTATTGAAAAATAAAACTTCACTCTTTGTAATATTAAGATTTTTTTAGACAAATTTTTACATGAACTTTTAATAATTCTGGAAGCTAGAAGAATTAAAAATAGAAATATTTAATTTTCATACATTCAGCAATCAAAACTGAAATTAATGTCAATAAATTATTTGTTTAAATAATTTTAATTAAATTATTTTTTTAGCCAAATGCGATGTATAATATATTTATGAAAGAAATTATCAACAAAATTAAAAGAAATAATTTTTTTTTTATGAAATAATTTAATTTTTGTAACTATTAAATATTTTATTGTAGTTTAATATAATTTCTGTTTTTCATTTAGTGAATTGTTGCAAAGTTTTTTTTATTGATTTTTAATTTTATATTTAAATAATTTTCTTTTTTCATAGATTGTGGAAATTTTCAGAATACCTTTAAACCAAATACTCAATTTGAAGAAGCAAATTATCATTGTTCCATGTGTCCTTTTTCATCACCGATGAAACATATCTTGGATAAACATGAGCAAACTCATTCTAAGAAATATACTTTTGCATGTAAAGTTTGCTACAAACGATTCCAAAGTAATCGAGATTTGGAGGTTCATCTTAGAAGTCACAGTGGAGAACGACCTTTTGTTTGTACCATATGTAGTAAAGGTTTCAGTCATAAGGGCAATTTTAAAAAACACCTTATGTTGTCTCATAATTTGCTTTATCAGTGTAAAATCTGTAAGAAAAAATTAACTTCGGAACGAAATTTAATGCTCCACTCTTCAAGTCACCATCTTTGGAAGAATAATGAGCCATTTAGAATGTGAGCATTTCTAAAAGGTTATATAGCAGGAGTCTGCAACCTATGGCACGCATGCCATATGAATTTTTTATTTGACAAACTTCTTCAGAGTTATGGACATTAATGAAAAAATTTGAAAGATAACTCTTAAAGATAAATTTATAGCTATTTTGTGAGTTATTGAATGTCATTGCTGGAGAGATTTAATTGTTTGAAGAGAGAAAATTACTTGTACTTTGTTATCCCCTTTTGGTTCTACATATCTAAGTAAAAATTCTTTCCTCATATGAAAAATATTTCGAGTCTGCAAAGAAATTGTTTGACTACTGAATGCTCAGAATCGTGTTAAGTTGAAAGTCGCAAATTATACCCCTGATTTTGCAATATAAAAGTAGAACAGTGAAAGCACTAGGTTTGCATTACAATTCTTATTTAACTATAATAAAGGAAAACACTTATATTTTATGTTTATTTCTTATTCAATAAATATGTTTTAAAATATGTAATATATGTACAATTTTAATTTTTTTTATTTTTGTTGTGAAGAAATTGTTATATTTCACATATTGTTTATTTTTATGTTAAAAATATTTTTAAATGATTGCAAAATTAATATATAATACATTTGTAAATCTAGTATTGACCTCTATCCTCTAAATCTGCATGCATTATTGCAGGAATCAAATTATTTAAAAAATGTCCCACTTTGTGGCACGCTGAATTATATTGGTAGATTCATTTGGCACACCACTGCTAAAACGTTGCTGACCCCTGTGAGTTTAATTATTAATATTGCTTTATATTTTGTATATGTTGCAAGTAAAAACCATATCAGTAGCATTAAGAAACTATTAAACTGAAAAATTAACTAACCTGAATCTTTAACCCTAAGTTCTTATAGTAAAGCCATTGTGTGAACAATAATTGATTTAATTATAACTATGTTAAGAAATAAATAAAATGATGTATGAAAAATTCAAAAAAAATGTGTATATGTAAAGGATGGAAGAGTATAAATTGTTGTTTTACATGAATGTTAAATCCTTTTGTGAACCATTCATAAAGCACAATAAATTAAAAGTAAACTTGTGAATACAACTCTAAATTTAACTTAACTCAGTGGCGTGACAGCCTATGAGTGCCAAGGCCTACTCTGCCTAACTCAATATATGTAATCTTAGGTGCATGAACAAATGTTCTGGTCAGGTGGTCAGTCTTACGCAAAACCTACAGTGTTAAGTTCCCAAGCAAGCTTGGTACTCATTTATCGACCCACTGAAGACATGAAAGGCTGAGTCAACCTTGCCCAGCCCTGGGTTTGAACCTTGGATTTGTGGCGTGGAAGCGCGATGCAATAACCACTCAGCCACTGGGCTTCAACTCTAAATTTACGTAGTTAAATATTTGGGTAATGCTTTAAAGCTTTTTAAATCTTGTTGGTCATTTTAAAACAATAACCCCTAATCTCCACCATCTATGGTATCGTCTAGTTCAGCTTAATATTTTAATGAACCAAATTTAGTTTTTGATTGTATTTAATCTTTTTTAATTGATCTCATTATTTTAATATTCAAATTTTTATTAGATTTTTTTAATTATATTATATTTATTTACAATAAATATCTTTTTTTATCTTGAATTGTGCATTTGCATTTGTGCATCTGTTTATTGATAAAAAAAATGAAGCATAACTGCATAAATTGGATTAAAATAGGTGTTTTATACTTAATATTTGCAGCTATTTAATAGTGTTTGTTGAATATATAATATCAATGAGATAAAATATAATTGAGTGAATCTACATGCAATTAGTTGATTCAGATGAATTTAAAAATGTTAGTTTCTGTGTAAATGGACTATTGGACAGTTCTTCATTTGTTTATATTTTTTCTTATTAAAAAGGAATCTAATGTATGTCATGTGTATTTTGCAAAATATACTTAAGCAATGTCATGTTTCTAAATTGTGTTCAAAAATTCTTTAATTATTATTTAAATTCTTTAATTCTTTCATGCCTAAAAATCTTAATTTTTGTTTGTAAATTATATGTTTTCTGCTATTCATCTCTTCTTGCTATCTTTATTCAGTGAAGATTTATTTCATTTTGGTCATGTTGTATATCAGTCATTTGATGTGTGTTTAACAATGTTTTCTATTAATTTTTATGTTTTTAAAATCATTTAAACAAGAAAATATACTTTTTAATTTTTTATTGCATAATAAATTTGTTTTAATTGTATATCATATACAGCACTATACATGCTATTTTCTAAAAAAAAAAAAATAATGCTTATAATATTTTTTACATTGTATTTAAAAATCATAACTAAATTAATAAACTGCTGTTTTAAATATATTGAATTATTCCTGTAGTTAAATAGTAGAATTTTTTATCTGCTTTTAGATTTATTTTTATTTTATAAACTATTGGTACTTGACAATTATATGGGTGAAGGTTCATGAATTTTTATAGAATAATGAAGATTTCTCAAGAAAAAAATTTAATTCGTGTATACATCTTTAGTTTAATTACTTTTTAAAACTTTTAATTAGTTTTCTCTATTTTTGCGGAATAGGAAAAAATAATAAATTTAAGAGTCAATTGCAAAGCAACTGTTTTATTTTGTTTCTCGATATTGAGGATGTATAAATTCAGGTAGATGTGATGATGTCAAACCATTTCTTCTGTGCTTCCTATTGCTCCATTTTGCTTATCTCTACATTTTTTCAACATCTCAAAATTATATGTATAAATTCTTGTTTTAAACCAATTTTATTTTCAAAGATCTTCTTTTTTATTATAAAATCAGCTGTCAGATTAGATTGTGTGTGCTTGTTTTGCAGATTCAGTTCAAATTCTTGACCTACATTTTTAGAAGTTCAGATAATATCGAAAAAATCGGCACCAAAATACAGTTTACCATACACTGGTATAGGAGCATAGTTTAATGAAACAAAACTTGTGAAATTGTGCATGTGGTTGTTGTGAAACACTGATTTTAGATTTTGGAATGCACTACTATCTGTATTGTTACAGTAATACCTAATTACCCAGTTGTTTTATAATTGGATGAGATGGGGAAAAGTCTTCTTTGGTAATGGACAATGTGCAAGAGCTTAAATATACAGACATTATAATGTCAAATATGATTTAATAAAGTGTCAAAAATTTGCATCATCTTAATGTTAGACTGAAAGGAAATATTTAAACATATCTAATGAAAAAAACTAAAGCAAAACAAAGTAACGTAAATTAAATATTAGTAACTTGTAACACATAAAAGAAATAGTATTACAAACCTTATTGTACTTTTTTGGGGAGGGAGGGGGATTTAAAAATTGGATGTACTCTCTTAGTTTATATATATATTTAATTAAGTCAAGAAAAAAAGCAGTGAAATTTAATTTCAATCTGTTTCTGTTTGTCCAAAGCAGTTCTGTTATGTATATTTAAATTTGTTACATTTATTTAAATTCGAATTAAACTTATTTAATTTTAAATCAGTTGTATTACTAAAAAGCAGAAATATTACAAGGATATGTGTGAATTTTTATTTTTAAAAAATTAATATTAAAATGGCAAAAAATGTTTAAAATAAGATTTAATTATATGCTGATCATTTAAATTTGAGTTTAATTATTCTTATTGGAAGATGATAAATATTTTACTGTACTATATATAACTTTATTCCTAATGGGGCTGCAGATTGGTGTTTTATCATTATAGACTTAGTACATTCCCCGAAAGCTGGTATCTCTTTTTAGTGCAGCATCATATAGGCAGATACCTATTGCCGCTGGTAATTTTGATGCCTTGTTTCCTCCCCAGAGAGATGCTCCTGAGCTCTGGTGATGCAAAACCGTACTTAGTTGTTTAATTTTCCTGAGAGCACCCAAGCCAAACAGGCACTCAAGGGATCTTTAACATGCCATATAGTCATGCGACATGGTTGCTGTCGGTTTTCTGCATCTTGAAAATCCACCGACTTGGGCCGGGGTCGAACCTGCAACCTTAGGTCGCTGGACCCAGTAGTTTGTCGCCTGTACAAGGCCAGCGACAAACCAATTACGCCACCCAGCCGACTGCTATATATAGCTTGTAGTTGAAAAAGATTTTGTCCATCTTTCTGCTTTAATCATTAAATTGTCAAATCATGCATTTCTACTCAAATTTTTCAGCTTTGGGGTAGGATATTTAACATTCACTATATTACATGTTAGTCTGTGTTTACATCCAAAACTAACCATGCATTGACTTGCTTATTAGTTAAAAAAAATAAATTGACACATTTGTTGAAAGATAAAATCTTTTTTTTTTTTGCTTTAAATAAACATAAATCATATAAATAAATGAAAAGGATTCAAGTTAGAATGATTTTGTGCATAAATAAAATTTATCTGCTAAAACTAAAACATGTAACTGAATTGAGAAAGATTTATATATATAATTTGAACTCTTAATAAATATTTCTCTAAACATGATAAAATCAAAGAGTAATGAATTTAAGTAAGAGTTACATTATTATACATTTTTTTTAAATACTTTGCAGCATTATGATGACTTATGAATCCAAATAATAAAACACTTTTTTTTTTCTTTTTTTTTTTAGTTAGCCTTAGTTTAATTTCACTGAAGTATATATATTTGGGTATACTTTTGCTCCCAAATGTGTCTTTTAATAATTTGTTCTCTTCAAGTTTAAATAATGTACTCTTTTATAAGACATCTTTTGTGTATTCAATTCAACTTAAGGGGAATGTACAAATTTTACTTTGAAAAATCGGATTAGAATTAGTTTGGCTGTGTAAAGGTTGTAGATTTATTATGCAAAAGTTTAATGAGTAAATAATGTTTTCTATTATATTAGAGGGAATATTTTAAAAACCATGAAGTGTGTATATTGTTAGAATATATTGTTTCAACAGCTTTGTTATGCAATTCTATTCTCAGAAGATTTGGAGATTGTATTAGTGATGAATTATGAGAGACGGAGTAGAACTCTGAGATTGCAACAGGAATGATATATGGTATGGTTGTGTGTGTGCGAGCACAATAAAAGTTATTATTTTCTGGAAGTATATTTAATATAGATAGTGAGAGAAATATTATCTCCAATATATATATATTAGATGTGTCTTAAATCTTTTTCATTTTTAAAATGTGTTAAATAATTCATTTCTCTGTATGAATGAGGACAAGTGCTAACATTTAGCTATACATTTTTTATTTATGTTTAAAATTTATTATAAAAAATATATATGTAAATTGTGTTTATTTTTTTGAAAAATGTTTCATATTTTGACTTTTTGTATTGGGAAATAATAAACGTTTTCCCCTTCTCTTAATTTAGGTATCAAAAATCTCTCTGATTTTGAAAATTCGTTTGAGCTGACAAACAATCTTTACATGTGTTCTTTCTGTTCTTATTCAACATCTGTTAAACAAAAAATGAAAATTCATTGGGAAGGTCATTCTAGAGAGTTTCACTTTGTATGTGCCATATGTGGTGAAAAGTACCCATCACAAACAAGCCTGAATGTTCATTTTAGAACTCATTCCAGAGATGCTATATATTATTGTTCTGTTTGTCAAAAAAGTTTTAACCGCAAAAGTAACCTGAAAGTTCATTTTAGAATTCATACTGGAGAACGTCCATTTCTTTGCACAGTTTGTGGAAAGAGATTCTATAGGAAGCAAGATATGCAAACACATGTTTGGACTCATAAAAAATGATTACAAAGCAGATTTTTAAACACATTTTTTTTTTCGCATTTCTGTGAAAAATATTTTTTAATTATATGTTGTATTGAATTTATGCAATGATTTTGAATGTTGTTCCTTTTACATACATTCATTTTCGTTTTTGTGTTTTATATAAGTGATTTTGAATTAAGTTTTCTTCTACCATAATACGCTTCTTTATTATTGTTTAATTTGTTGAAAGAATCATTGCATATTTATAAAGTGTAAAATTTTATTGAACAATGTTTTTTTATCCTCACACAAATTTTTTACCTCTTTGATTGTATTTTTACAGATTTTTTTACATACTTTGATTTTGTAAAGAATAAGTTATTCTGACCAAATATAGCAAAAGAATTTGTAAAAACTTATAGCAAAGAAAAAGGCTTTTTTTTCCTTTTACCTGTATCGCTTTATTACCATATGTTTTCTAGAACCCTTTTGAATATGAAAAGTGAATTAATATATTTTTTTCACAGGTTATCAAAGAGTTCTAGACTCAACATCAAAGACTCTACCAAGAAAAAATGTTTCTTTTTCTTCCATTTTTACAACTTCTGCAAAAAATTATCAGCTGTATAAACCTCATTCAATAATTCCATTTCCTTCATCAATTGGGGAACAAAATTGTTCTGACCAAATCAAACAGAATCCTAATTTATGGACTCGCACTAAGGCAGTAGCTTACACCTGCTCTCTTTGTCAGAAATCATTTAGCCGCAAAGATAACTTGAAAGTTCATTACAGGATTCACAAGGACGAATGTCCATTTCAATGTACTGTTTGTAATAAAGGTTTTCACACAAAGCAGAATATGCAAATGCATATTTTACGAAACCATGAAACTGATTTTATTTAATAATGTAAAAAAAGTTTTATCAATGTTTGAAGTTTTATTAAAATGTAAAGTTTTTGTTAGTATTAATTTTTAATGTAAGTTTATATTTTTTTCATGCCAAAAATAACCTTAATTTTTTGTATTGTTACAGCTGTAAAATTTGATGCTTGCTATTATCTATACTATTTATTAAAGAAATGGGTTATTATATCGGGTTGGAGGGAAAGTTCTGTCGTATTTTAAAGAAAAAATTTGAATGCATTTATAAAAATATGTGTTTAATATTAATCAATTATATATGCCCCATTATTTGTTACAACTTGTTGCCATCTTTCAGGTAACATATAAATTTCTATTTTGTAGAAGTTCTCGTCCTTGGAGTTAAAATAGTCAGCAACTGCCTTAGAAACACTTTCAAAAGAAACTTTTTTTTTCGTTAGATAATTTTGCAGAGATCTGAACAGGTAATAATAAAATGGTGCAATGTCAGGTGAATACGGTGGATGACCAAGGACTTCCCATCCTAACGTATTCAGTTTTTGTTGTGTCACCATTGCAGTATGTGGTCGAGCGTTACCGTGGTGGAACACTATTCCTTTTCTGAAGGCTAATGCTGGCCTTTTTTCTTTGATAGCTGCATTCATTTTATCCAGTTGATTGCAGTAGAGATCCCCGATGGTTTTTCCCTGTTTAAGCAACCCGTAGTACACTGGACCTTTCCTGTCCCACCACAAACAAAGCAGTACTTTTCGTTGATGGATTCTTGGTTTTGCAACTGTTGCAGATAATGTTCCTGGTTTGCAGTAAGATTTTTTTCTCTTAATATTCTCGTAAAGAATCCACTTTTCATCTCCAGTAATCAGCTTTTCCAAAAACGGCTCCACATTGTGTCTAATCAGATGTGATGAACACATTCTTACACGATCAAATTCTTTTCCGTTAATTCATGTGGAACCCAAACACTTTGCTTTAACACAAACCCAATAGATTTAATGTGATCTCCAACAGTTGTATGATGAATGCCAAACTCTTCTGCAATTTCTTGACTTGTTAAATGTGGATTACTTTCCAACATGGATCGCAAAACATCATTATTAATCTTGGATGGTCATCCAGATCGATTACTTTCTTGGAGGCTCAGTTCCCCAGATCGAAATTTGCTAAACCATCTTTGACAAGTACGAACATTTACAATATCTTTTCCAAATACCGCACATAAGTTTTTACATGAAACCGATGTGTTGCTTCCTTTTTGGAATTCATACAAAATGCAGTGTCATAAATGCACTTTATCTATTGACACATTTTTCACTTTAAATATTGCAAGTAAATGATGAACGGTAAAAAATGACTCTTTTTATATTATACAGCATCTAAAAAAACAAAAAAAATCCGAATAACTCACTAACCAGATGTTTGTTTGTTTTTTTATTTACAACAAAAATCACCTGCCTATTTAAAATACAACAGAATTTTCCCTCCAACCCAATATATTTACAAACTTTGATTTCAACTTCTCCACACAGAGAGAATTTATTTTCAAAATGTTTATCTGTACTTTAACTTTTTTACTGAATTCTCAAGATGTAAGACTTATATGAAGTGATATTAATACAGTGAAAATCATTTAACATGAAACTGAAGGGACTGAAATATTCTTTCATGTTAAAGGATAGTTAAAAAAAAAACCATATATTCAATAAAATTAAGCTTATGGGAGTGCATTTTACTTACATGGATATGAATATATGCATGTATTTAATAAATGCATGTAATTCATAATTAATTTGCTCTCTTTTTTTATTTATTGTTCATAATGTAGATTTAGCAATATCAAAATATTTACAGACTTTCATTTTTGTCTTCTGCTTTGATCAACAGCCTTCAGAAGCTCCATCTTCATTTTAAGCGAAATAGCAGTTTGCTTTCCCCCTGAGCTCTTTACCATTTTGCTCATAAAAAGAATTCTTCTAAAATTGAAAAAGGCAAACCATACTCATTGATTTTTATTCACACTGTGATGTACTCATCATTGAATTCCAAAGCCAACTGATGAGTTTTTTGTGTGGTGTTTGTTGGGTGAAAGTAGCTTAAATAAACAAAATTGGCTGATGTCACAGGTTATTTCAGAGCCAAGTTAGGCTCCTTTCTTCAAAACATTTGAAATCATCTCTTTTATTTCACACCCATCTTAAATCTTATCTTTGCGGCTGGTGTTTTCCGTATTTTGTTGATTCCCAGAAGAGAAATCTTTTTGTGTTAAGAGAAAAAAAGTGCATGAAAATACATAGTAGTTTGTCGGGACCTTTGTATTATTTTGTATTAACTGTTGTTTCGTCTTAAGCGTTTTTGCATTAAATGTATTTCATTGTATTGTGTTATAAAACTACCAGTTTTTTTCCCTTAAATTTCGACTTTTCTATTCAAATAATGATAAAAATAGTTAACATTCATTTTAGAAAATAAAAATTTGATTGTGAAAAAATAGTTAATAACCTTTTGTAAATTTAAGATGTGTTACCTTATGCATAAAGGTGTTTTTACATGTCGGTGGAAATAATAAGATGAATATTGATAACTTAAACTGAAGTTTGTAACTAAAAAAACTTTTTGTTATGTATTTTACTCAATGCTTTATAAGTATTTATTTTTTAATGATTTTTATCTTTTATTTGTTTAACACTTATTTGAATGAATGATTGTCTTTTCTGAATAAAACTCAGCTTTTAAAGATAGCTTGCATAATTATTTTTTGATTGCAAAGTTTTTCAAACTTGAGCAAAAGTAAAGCATTTTTATTTAAGATTTAAAATTTATGTTATGAATAGTGTAGAATGTTTTCTTAATTATACTAACTTACATAACTTATCAATTCAAAATACTTCAATCCCTAACGGATGTTGAAGGCTCATTAATTTTATTTATTCTAAAAGTTTCCATTTAACATGTCATTTTATAGAATAGAGAATGGGATATTCAGTTTATATATTTTTCTTGAAATTCTTATACTCTAAAAATATCACGAGTTTGTCTTGATATATGTACTGTAAATTTAATTAGTTCAAGCTCTTAAATATTTAAAAAATAAATATGTTCAGAACCACTCAAACACTAATTACTTTTATCAATTTAAATTCTTTGCATATTAATTTTTCATGATTATGTCTATGTACATGCACACTTTTTCTCTTTAAAATATCTTTGATAAAACTATTAAATTAACCTATATATATGTCAGGCTCCAGGCCTGATGGTAAATGAAGGAAGTTGTCTTCTTTAAAATATCTGTACTTTATTATTCTTCTTTATTATTATTCTACTCCAACATTGGGGCCACTTGGCGCCTAATTGGATGGAACAAAAGACATCACAGCAAGGAGTCACCAACTTCTCACTCATTTATTCTCTTTTTTTTATATCAGTGCGCTCGCTGTACCTTAAATAGTCCTATTCACCCTAAAATCCCTACATGGTAGTAAAGAGTTTGCTCTATTTTTATTTATGATTCAATTAATTTTTAAGTTTAACTTTCCAAACCTGACATATATATATACTTTGTATTTTATAAAATGCTTATAGACTTTTATGAGTTCAATCTTATTAATTTATTACTATAAAGATTTAAGCAAATGACAGGGTTTTTTTTAATGCAGATACGATATAAATTATTAAATACTGGTGAAATTTGTCTTATGTATCCCAAGAAACCTGTTTTTTGTTTTGTTTTTTCAGGAAATGGAAATTCTTTTAATGTGGCGAATACAGCTATTCACTTTAAACATCAATATTCTTGCTCTTTTTGTTCATACACTTCAATCCTAAAAGGAAATGTTGTAAAACATGAGCGGATTCACACTAAAGAAAGGCCATACAAATGCCTTGAATGCTTTAAAACTTTTTATTCTAGTTCAAACTTTTGGGCTCATAAGAGAACTCATACAAAAGAGTGGCCTCATGTATGTAATACTTGTGGTAAGAAATTTTCTCGAAATCATCAATTAACAGCTCATATTTTTACTCATTTACATTAATAAAGGTTTTTTACAATTTTAAGTATTCTAATATAGCACCTAAAATCACATGAATTAATTTAAAATAGTTTCAGATGAATAATTTTCAATAAGTAGCTTTAAAAAACATTAAGGTTTTGTTTAAATATTAATGTGTTTACTCATATTTGAAGATGTAGCACTTTGCTTTTATTTTAGAAGAACTAATTAAGTATTATTTCTTTTTCTGATACCCTTCATTCTTTTTTTATTGTATTGAAGTGTGTGTTTATTATAATAAAAGCTATCAGGTTTTGAATTAAAAAGTTGTAATAGTTTAGTTTTATCACAGTGAAAATAAAAAATAGTCTTTACAACGTTGTTATATAATTATTTCAAAACAATATATTACTTTTTATTTAATATTTAAATATAATATTTTATTTGTTTTTGTAGAATTTATTCTGGTATTGAAAACGTTCAGTTTGATTTAAAAATAAAATTTTAGTGAAAAATTAAGAAAATTAATTTTTGTTGAGAGAGAAAAAATATATCTTCATATTCTGTTAACAGAAAATATTATATATAAACATTTAAATTTTTAAAAATTACAACTCTTAATATCACAGTATGTTGTGTAATTGAAGTAGTTATGCTATCTTATTACAATGTTTTTATTTTTTTCAGTTTAAATTAACAATTTTTCTTACAAATAATAGTAATAGAATCAATATATAAAAAATTTCAGCTGCTAATTTTTTTTCCCCTATTTCTATCCATCTTAATGTTTTTGTCAAGAAAATAAATATTTTGATAAATAATTTTCAACTCAGTTGCTCTAATATTAGTTTAATTTTAAAAAGCTATGGGGAACTATTTAACTTCACATGAATTTTTACTTGCTTAGTTTGCAAAGTAACTATTAAAAATTTCTGTTATAGATTAGCTTATTTACTATTATATGAATTAATATAATTATAAATTTACTTAAAGTAATAGAAAAATATTAGTTAAATGTAGGAATTGTTCTGTTAATTTTATGTTTATTGTTTACTGGATATTTTTTTCAGCGAATTTATTCTTATCAATTTTCTACAATTTTTTTCTGAAATATAACCATCAACTGAAACAATAGTAGCCTGTAACAAATAGTGAACAATGGGGAAAGTTTTGTGATGTACAGAAACTAAAAAATTTTCTAATTTAGAAATGTTTTTTCTTTTTATACTCATAATTTTTTTTTAGTTTAATGGTGTTCTACTGTTACCTTTTTTTAATCTTTTATTGAAATGATGTCTATATAAAAATGTTTTTAAATTATGTGAAGCTAGACTGGACAAAGAATTTAAACTAATTTTACACTTTTCCGAAAT
The DNA here is from genome assembly GCA_019973955.1 of Trichonephila inaurata madagascariensis. Taxonomy (NCBI): domain Eukaryota; kingdom Metazoa; phylum Arthropoda; class Arachnida; order Araneae; family Nephilidae; genus Trichonephila; species Trichonephila inaurata. Next base: position 51,299 of record BMAV01022524.1, read on the forward strand.
TTACTAATAAACACGATCACAAATTGCTATTCTTTGAAGCTCTAATATAATTATAGTGCAATATGATTTCCCAACCCCCTCCAACAAAAAATTTTTTTCTTGAACCAAATTGATTTTATTTCTGAGGTAAAATTTAAACATTAAAATAATTAGAAACAAAATCTTATTCCCTAAGTTAAATTCAGTTGTTTATCGGAAACTTACTTTTTCAATTAATAATGCTCAAATAGGAATTTAATTAATTAAGGTTTATTTTTTGAAAATATTTGAAATAGAAATTTCCACTAGCCCAGTAAGGATACGTTGCCTTCGTACATCTGAACTAATGGCCGTATCACACGTACACGTTTCAAGCAATTTTTCGTGCAATTTTTACTCAGTTGCTATAGCATTGACTTTCGAACGACTTTTTGCTAGTGAGCTCAAAAAATTGTTCCAAATAAAAGTTGCTTGAAATTCTAGCCAATGGGGTTCTTCAGAGCCCCACGTCATAAACAAGATGGCGGCTTCGGTTTCGTCTAACACATCAGATATGTCGTATAATATTTTAAACAGGGTGGGGCTCAATTTCTGTTTACGCCCATCAACGCAAGCGAAATAAAAGAACTAATTTTGGATGTTCGTATTCTGAAACAGAAAAATTGGCGAGTAATTTTTCAATGTGGAGATAGAGCGCGGCTGACGTCAGAGCATGTCGTTTTGTTTACGGCAACCCTTCCCCCTCAGATTAGGCCAAAAATTGGACAAAAAAATTGCATGGAAAATATACGTGTGATACGGCCTTTAAAACCAAAAAATGTATTACTTCATCTAACTTTAATTTTCTCTTTGAGTGCATATATGCATTAAAAGAGTAAAAACAAGTAAATCAAGTTTAGTGTCAAAATCATGAAGGGGAAATAAGTGATGTAACGGAGAACATTACCCCCCCCCCCCCCGAAAACTCAAATTTGGGTCCCAAGCCCAATTGCGTACTTATAAGCTTTGGGCCCCCTGGAGTCTCTTCTCCCCTCCCCCGCAATGCGTGGGTGTACGTTACACCACTGGGTGAAATCATGTCTCTTAAAATCAGCATCATTAGAAATTTAATTTGCTTAAGGTATCCTACTACGTTCGGAACCGTGATTTTGCAAAAACACATAAATGGATAATTTTCATGACATTTAGTGTCACTTAGATTAGAATACATGTATAAAATTGTTTTAAGGACATTTTGACAAAAAAATAAATAAATACAATGTTTTGGCAAAAAATTAACTTAGAATAATCTTTTTTTCAAAATGTTTTCCTTTTGTGAAAAATGCTTCTATTATTATAATGTTTTGCCTGTATATAGCTCAGACCTCTCTACAGAGGCTCAACTAGAATTTTTGAAATATACAACTTAGAAGTGGGTTTATCCATATTTTACAACAGAGGGGAGCAATTTTAAGAAAAAAAACGCCGATAATTTTCAATGGGTGGTAACTCTGAAAATAATGTGAATTTTTCAAAAATTCTAGTTGAGCTCCTGTAGAAAGGTCTGAACTATACACAGACAAAACATTAAAATAATAGAAGCATTTTTCACAAAAGGGAAACATTTTGAAAAAAGATTATTCTAAGTTAATTTTTTGGTTAAATATTGTATTTAAATAATTTTTTTTTTTTGTCAAAATGTCCTTAAAACAATTTTATACATGTATTCTAATCTAAGTGACACTAAATATCATGACAATTATCCATTTATGCGCTTTTTTAAAATCACGGTTCCCCGAACGTAGTCGGATACCTTAACCTACTTTTTACAAATATACAACTTATTAATGCATACTTCATAATTCTGTGCATGCAATCAAAACACCTAAAATTTAAATTAAATTAGAAATTTTATTTTTAAAAAGTAATTAATACAGTGGTTTTAAAGTCAATGTGTCGTTGCATTCGCTTTTTTTAAAAAAATATTGTTGCAAATTACAGTTGGACATTTTCTATTACTGAACATTTCCAATTTCCTAGTCAAGTCCTTGACTAAATATTTAATGTAATAGATGCATTTTACACATATCAAATTTAGAATTATAGTTAATTCTACATTTTTTTCATTTTAATGGAATTTAATATAATTTTTGTACATGAATCATAAATAATGCTTTGTTATTGTTACAACAATGAACAAATATTTGCTGCTCATCGGAATCTTTCTTTTAGTATTATATCTAGAATATTAGTTTAGTCCGTTTTATTTTTAAATTAGTATATAAATCATTCACAATATGATAATCCATTGAATAATTGATCCATTTTGCTTTTGAAAAAATAAAAATTAATTTTCTAATTATGTAAATGGTGGTTTCTCATTTCGAAAAGACAAAGATAGAAAACTTTAAATGAATGATTTGTCATGTAAACGGTGAAAAAACTCATTATAAAAATGTAAGTACTTTTTAATCTCGCAATTGGGAATCGAATAGCCTTATTTTTAAGTTTTCAAGGAGTTTCGTATTTTTCATTTTCCATTACTTGTTTGTTTTGAAAAACTCACACATATAATCCTGGAACGTTGCACCCATCTTTTTCTATTATTGTGAATCTATTTCGCCAGTGCCGATTTAAACTCATTTCGGGCCCTGGGCACAGAAGATCTACAGACTCCTTTAGCACTGGAGGATCGAAATTTATAACCAGAAAATCTGTTTAAGTCCAACTTATATCCGGGCGCCTGCTACAAGTGCCCAATGGATAAGCCGGCACTGTATTTTGCCATAAATTGTTTTTAAATGATTTTTTTGCTGAATATATAATCGCTATATGATATATATTTATGCCAAAATATCACTTTTTATCATTGCCGTTTTGTTATCAACAAAACTGTTTAGTAATCTGAACGCTGATTAAGTTGTGCCTGTAAGGATTCTTTCATTGGTCATGACATGAAAATATCTTAGTTATTTCATTTACCCATCGGGAATCAGAAAGCACATGTTGGTCTGAAGTCTTTAAAAAAAAGAATAAAAATGATCAAACAATGGGAAATCGGATACTTCTATACACAGGGCCGTTTTTAACCTCTCCGGTGCTCTATGCCAGGGATGGCGAACCTTTTTGAGACGCGGGTCAAATTTCGTTCATACTTCTTTTTTTTTTTTAAGTACTAGCGCGTGGGTCACTAATGCCCATTTGCACCAGAGTTAAGTTGAATTTTTTTTTATTTTTTTAAACTAAACATCTTTAAAATTCAATTGGGCACTATGGAAGTCTCTTAAAACGTAATTGAACATAACCTTACAAAAGTGCATTTTATCTGAAGAAAGTACTTTAAATATGGCTTTTCGATTTGCTTTCAACAAAATGTGAGTAAAATTATACACTTTATTTGATATTTTGTAGACACTTTTACTTTATTTCAAATACTACATACTTTCATATACATTTGTTGTCTGTTGCGTAACTTTGGAATTTGTGGCGGTGTGATATCTATATGAACTAGTACCAACACATCACGCGAAGACGATCGTTTTGGCGTGATTGGTTAAGTACTCGCGTTCGGAACGGAAGGTACCCAGAACGAACCTCTTCCTCCTTCATTGGTGACCCTGGCCGAGCAAAGGAACCACACCCTTCACGCGCCGCAGTCGTGGCGCCATCTATCCACCGCAAAAGCAACTAAGCTGTTACTTCTCAAAAGTCGTCTGACACAAATGACGCAATCAAACCGTCACACACATGACGCAATTCTCAAAGCCGTCTCGCACGAATGACGCAACTGCTTACATGCTTGCCACGAATATAGTATCGTTTGTTCGCCGAAACACTGGTAGGGGAGTATGTGGCGGTGTGATATCTGTATGAACTAGTACCAACATCACGCGAAGACGATCGTTTTGGCGTGGTTGGTTAAGTAATCGCGTTCGGAACGGAAGGTATCCAGAATGAACCTCTTCCTCTTTCAGACTGTAATGATCAAACTAAAGGTTATAGATAGCATTTAAATTGCTTTTCTGTCAATGTGCTTGAAAAAATTCAAATAGAATACAAATAATCCACACAAATTAGAAGATCTAAATAAACCTGCGTAAACAAACAAGTGATTGCCTAGCAATCATGGGTCAGTTAAAAAGCTTGTGTGGGTCAGTATCTGACCCACGGATCATAGGTTCGCCATCACTGCTCTAGACACTTTAAATTGTTACGCCCCCACCTTCCACAATTTCCAGAACACCTCCCCCTCCTTCAGTTTTTACCTTGCCAGTTTTGATTGGGGGGGGGGGGGTTCCCTTTACTCAAACTATTATTTGTTTTGGAGAATTTCCATTATCCACCACCTATAGACCCTCCTTGTCCTGAACTGCTAACCGGCAGCTGTAAAGAGAGGGTTTGCCACTCCTGTTCATTTCTTACCTTACGGCATCACGGACCTCCCTTTTGTAAATTACTACAGTAACTTAATGTAATCGCTTGCAATTACAATATAAAGTACACGTTATTGTATGAAATGTTTTCAACTTGTTAATTCTCAACTATTTCTTCGCTAATCAATCGTTTTACTATATTTTACTTTAAGGCATCCTTATTCTTTGTTGAGTGACTGTATTTGTACAACAAAGGTTTGCTCCGAGTTTTGATCATTGCAAAATCGTTAAAAACATCATTGTAATCAATATCTATAGTAATATATCATTTTGAGTTCATAGCAACTCAGTTTTCATAGCAAAGCAGTTTGAGTTCATATATATAGTTCCATACTAGATCTCATTTCAGTCTTTACTCTCTTAAGGTATCCGACTACATTCGGAGCCGTGATTTTAAAAAGGCGCATAAATGGATAATTTTCATATTTAGTGTCACGTAAATTAGAATACATGTCTAAAATTGTTTTAATGACTTTTTGGCAAAAAAGAAGTATTTAAATACAATATTTCGGCAAAAAATGAACTTAGAATAATCTCTTTTCAAAATGTTCTCCTTTTGTGAAAAATGCTTCTACTATAATAATATTTTGCCTGTATATAGCTCAGACCTCTGTACAGAGGCTCGACTATGATTTTGGAAAAATTCACATTATTTTCAGAGTTACAACCATTTGAAATAATTATCGGCGTTTTTTTTCTTAAAATTTCTCCCCTCTGTTGTCGTAAAACATGGATAAACACATTCTAAATTATATATTTCAAAAATTCTAGTTGAAGGTCTGAGCTATACACAGGCAAAATATTATTATAATAGAAGCATTTTTCACAAAAGGAGAACATTTTGAAAATGGGTCATTCTATGTTCATTTTTTTGTCAAAATATTGCACTTAAATAATTTTTTAATGTAATAATATTCTTAAAACAATTTTATATACATTTTCTAATATAAGTGACACTAAATATCATAAATATTATCCATTTATACGCTTTTGCAAAATCACGTTTCCGAACGTTGTCGGATACCTTAAGGGCAGAAATGCTTCTCTCATGATTCGTTAGGTGGTGGTACAATCGCTGTAATTTCAATTTTTTTCTCTTCTTTCGCCCTCAAATCTTTTGCGCCACAGGCATGTGCCTAAGCAGAAAAGTGGGCCTGTCTATACAATAAAACCATAAAAAAAAGTAGAGGGTGTTCCGCGTCCGATTTATTGAGGAGCCTTCGAATAGGATTGCGTTGAACAATCATTCCGATCGAGAACAAATCAGTTGAATATTGCTCATCTCGGTTATTTTTTTATGTTGAAAAGATACGTTTGTTTTTCAATTCCTAATATTAAATCTTGTTCTCTCAAATTTTCAATCGTTAATAAAATACCTTTTATTCATCCACTCAAGTTCAAATAATTTTTTTTAAACCTATAGTGGATGACACTTGATGTTTTACAGTTTTTTTTAAATATTAATTCATTAATTAAATTTATTCTGTGTTGTTTCTCTACGAAGTTAGAACTAGCTGAAATAGATGGTGCCCGTAGGTTTTTCTAACGAATTTTTTCTTGGTTTCAAATATTTTTTTTTGTATTGATCCACTCAAAATCTTGTAGAGGATGACACTTGATGTTAATACAGTTTTTTTTTTCAAATATTAATTCATTAATTAAATTTAATTCACTAAAAACTTTTCTTTGTTGACCAAAGGAGGAATTGACATAAAAAAAAATTTTCTTAAATTACTTTTTGCATGACTTAAATTTAGTTTATTTCTAAAAAGGCCTTTAATATAATAAAAATAATAGATCTTTTAAATAACTTCGTTTTAATCGGGCTATATATATACATAAACTCCACGCTTACGACTGATGAAAAAAGAAAAGTGAAAGGAACAGGTAAAGTAGGAAGAAGCGATAATACAATTCGTAATACTTTCAGAGAGCATTTTGCTTTCAGATATTTAAATGCACTCATGGACAAAAAAAATTTAGCGCACCAAGAAATAATTGCGGGATCGTAACGAAACTTAGCATGAAGGTACATGTCGGAGAGATATGCAAATGATTAGAAATGCAGCGTGATTGCGCATTACGTATAGCGGATAGAAGACGCTTAACGTCGTTCTCTGTGGAGTATAAAACAGGTAATCAAAGCTTGTTTGAATGTGCTGAATCGTTTACAAAGCAAGAGCTGAGGTAAACATACCATTACGCCGTTTTTGAAGACAAAATGAGCTGCTGTCGCAGTTAGAGAGGGGGAGAATCATCGGCATGAAGGAAGCTAGGCGAATAGCTCGTCAGTTAGGCCGCTCTGATTGTATTGGAACCAGTGGATCCGAGAGATGTCATTTACATGAAGACCAGACTCAGGACGCCCTCGACAGACCAGTCGTCGAGAAGACCGCCACATTGTAAGAAATGCACGTTTACAGCCAACCGCTTCATCGGCCGCCATCCAGGCACTGGTAGCACCTTTACTAGGGGCCCCTGTGTCTTCTCGAACCATACGAAGACACCTGGCTGAAGGACATTTGGGATCGTGGCGCCCATTACGTGTGCTGCCCTTAACGCCCACCCATCGACGCCTCCGTTTGGAGTGGTGCCACGTACGAGGAAACTGGACTGCAGTGGAATGGAACCAGGTCTTCTTTAACGACGAATACAGATTCAATATCAGCAGTGATGACAATCGTGTTCGTTTGGGGGGAGACCCTGTGGTGAACCCCTTTCAATCCTGCCTTTGTTTTTAAAAGGGGACACACCGTTCCCACAGCGGGTTTGGATGGTAGGGGGTGCCTTTTTCCTAAAATACACTGTCCCCCCCCTAGTATTGATCCGTGGGCAACATGACGGCTCAGCGGGGGTGTCCATGACACCCGAAACCACATGTGTTGCGACTCATGGCCCGAACGCTACCTTCGGCGTGGCTTACGTTTTCCCGAAGAAAGTTCTTTCCCCCTTTTAAATCTAACCCAGTGTTTCTAAAACCCGGAAAAGGGCGATAACCTTCGGGGGGGGCGCGAACAAAATGAAAAAAAAAGGGTTTAAAAAATTAATTTACTGGAATAAAAAAAGACAAAATATTTTTCTGATATAATAAAAAAATACAGTTTTTACATTGATATGATTTATATTTTCATCTGGTAAAAAAGGTCATCAAAAAAAAAAGTTTTCCTACTTTGAACGCCTTAGCTATTTTTTGACCCTATAACTAAAAAAAAATTTTTTTGTTTGTTTTGCTGTAACCCTACGATGAGAGATTTTTATAACTTTTTCTTTTAACCTAAAAATATTATTTTTTTTGCTGGCTTTCGAACTTATTTTTCCAGGGTTTAAATCTGCACCCCTTTTTTTTGGGGGAAGTTGAAAAATTTAAATTCTGTTGCGCTTTTTTTTTACAGTGAAAAAAGGGTTTTATGAACATGGATAAGCATATTGAGCATTTTGGGAAGGGTTAATTAAGATTTTTTTTTTTATGGTATACTGAAAAACATATAATAAAAAAATCGTTAATTCGGGGGAAACTTTTTTATTTGTTACCAAAGCCCTTTGGGACAGAAAAATCCTCTAATATGAAAAGTCTTAAGGGGAGCTAAAATGAATTGATAACATATCCCCTTTTTTTGGGGGTGGAAAAACGTTTTTAGAACCCAAAGGTACCCGTTTAGACCGATTTCCCCGGCACGACCACTATTTTTAAAAAATATTTTCTTTGAACATGCTGCATTTTCCCTTTTGAATAACTTAGTGGTTTTAATTGTGATGTTGAAAGACTGATTATGGTTTAAAAAATGTAAATAAGCAGAATAAAAAAAAAAAAATTGGTCATCTGTGATCTTTTGAAAGGTAATTAAGCTGATCAAAAAAAGGGAAACACTTGCTGAAATAATGCATATTAATCATGTTAGCGAAAGAAAATTTTGGGAGAAAAGCAAAAACAGGGAAACGAAAGGAAAATTTTCAATAGCTACATTAAAAACATCAAGAAAAATGGCCCATAAGTGTCCGCAAAATGCACTTCCCCCCTGTAAAAAAGGAACAAGCAAAAAAAAGTTCAATAGGATTTTTTGTCGATAAATAAAAGAACTTTAAAATTATAATACCGTGAAAAAAAATGTGACAGTTTGTTTTAATAACTTTCCTGAAATGTTAGAAAAAAGTGTCTGTGTTTTTGTGTCCTTTTTTAAAGGTCACGCACTTTTTGGAACAATTTAGTTCAGTTTTATTGGATTTTTTTCCCAAATTATAAAAGACAAAAAGAGAAACCTAGAAAAAAGGTAAGTATATTTTCTCTTAGTTAAATTATTCACTGAAATTGTGATTTTTTTCTTTTATTAAAAAATAATTTAAAAAAAAATTTGGGGGTGCACCCCACTCCCGCGACCATTAACCTTAGTATCGAGTGCAAAATTTTACCCCGGGGCAAAAAACATTTTGAATTTTTCTCGTTTTTAAATATTAAAAAAAGTAAACAATTGTTATTCCATTAGAATTTTTTTTATTCTTTTTTTTTTTTAACAAATTTTTCCCCCAAAGCTAATTTGCGAGGCTTAAAATTACAGTTCATTCAAAACCGTTTATAAAAATGAATTTTTCATTTCCCAAAAAATCATTTGACATTTTTTAATACATTGTCATGCACTTGGTTTTACTCTCCCACAATTAAGCTATTATATCCCAAAAATAATGTATTTATTAAAAAATTAAAAAAAAAAAAACCGTGTTAAGAGTGGGTACTTCCCGCCAGTATAATAACAAGTTTTAATTATCAGTGACTTCCCATGGGCTTTCCCTTTCAAAAGCAAAGGAAGGCTAAAAATTAGAAATTGCACTCAGAGTTATTTTGATATTTAGCTCAGTTCTATATTTTTGTCTTCAAAGTAGCCATCCAAAAAAACGGATTCCAAAAGGTTTTGATGTTAAAAAAAGGTAATAGTATACGAAATGCTTTTTTTTCAGTGCAGAAAATTCAAAACATCCCCCTATCCCAAAAATTTAAAGGTGATTTATTACAAAATTGCCCCCTTTTAAATTTCCCCTCACCCCGGGGGGTTTAAATTTATGAAGATGCCCCTTTTTGGCGTTGAGAGCCCTTCTGAAATATTTTTGGGAAAAGGATTCCCAACCCATTCGTAATTTGCTATCAATTTCCTCGCCCCCGTACTTGTTGATGTTTTTTTATCGTCGAATGCTCGCTGCGATTTAAAAAAAAATATCTATGATTTTGTTTTAAACTGCCCCGTAAATACTTTTAAAACCGTGAATTACAATTAACGCGTGAATTATGGGAAAAGTACATTCAAAGAGATTCAGTAGCTAATCGGGTTCGGCCCAAAACTGACTAGAAAATTTTACGAGGTACAGCATTTTTACATGTTTTGTGCAGAAACCGTTAGGTTGCCTAGACTCACGTGAACGTTCGCGAAAAATTTCTTTAAAAGTAATTGATATGATAAAGAGCAACATAGATTAAAGGGTATTTTTTAAAGACATTTGTACTTTTTGAAATGGATCTTGAAGGAAATAAATCTTTTAATTAAATATTATTTCTCCCAAACTGTTTCCAAAATTTTAAAAATTTGAAAAAAAAAATAACATAACTATATATAACCTATTACTTAAAAGTAATTTCTTAAAATATATATTACTTAAGAGTAACATATATAAAAAATTTAATACTTATCTTATTAATACAGAATTAAGAACAAGTTTAATAAGTATTTGCGACTTCCCTGGGCTTGGGTTTTTCAGAAAAGTTTTTCAAAGCTTTTTTGAAATTGACCCTCTGAAGGTTTTTTCTATATTTAGCAGATAAATTATATTTTTTGTCTTTTAAGCAGCCACCGCATTTTGCAATATGTTAATTTAAAAAAATTTGAGAAAGGAAAAAAAAACATAATAATTATCCTATTAATTTTTGTGTGTTTAAAAATAACATATACAAAATTTAATACTTATGTTATTAATTTGTACGGTTTATAATTTAAAATCGTGTTTTTTGGCTTTTGCGTCAAAAAAAAAAATGCATTATTATTGCATTCAGTAATTTATTAATGGGGGAAAAGATAAAATTTGATTAAAAAGGGGGGCGCCAGTATTGAAAGTTTGAGAAGCACTGATCTAATCCCATTCGCTCATCAACATTTAGGACATTCATAACTCGAAGGAATCTATCCTTCCTTCATATACCATTCAATTCTTTCTTACCTTTCGCATTCAACATAAAATTAATTCTAAGGTATATTCAATCACACACGCAGCCATACTTCTAGCTCGGTGCCCAACAACAAAATGAAATTCGAAAAGACCGCCGGGGGGTAGTAGGGTTACCATGAAAGTGCAATTATCACCAATCAAAATAATTCGCGCCAAGGGTGTGAGCTCTCCTAGGATCGAACCTCATTTTATAAATGTGAAAATTTGAATTAATTCTAAATTTTGCATTAACATAAAAAACAAGTTAAAAGGGTTTTTTTATGTTAAAAGCCTTTTTTTTTTTGGGAAAAAGGGTACCTTTTTCTGTCAAATCAAGTTCTATATACAGAGATATAGATATTGAATAAATATTTATAAAAGTGCAAGATGCAAGACAATAATTACTTAACATGAAGCAATAAATGTAAGAATTTTGCATTTTCTTCGCAATACATCATTACATTTTAAACACATTGTCTTGGGATTGAATTTGAAAAATTTTCATTGTGCTTTGGTTTTAAAATATTAAATCACAATAATATGTAACGCTTCCATGATAACCTAAAAGTTTTTAAAAAATTCAAAGCATAGAAATTATTTTAAAGTAAAATTTACGTCAGTGCTTTCCACACCCTTTCAAAAACCAGTAGCGTACACAGATCTCTTTTATCGAAAGGGTGGGGTGCATTCTCTCTCTCTCTCTCTAAAAAAGTAGACGAAAGCGCCGAGGTAATATTTGTATATTAAAAATTAAAAAATCTGTTGGTCTATGGAACTTTAAACCCCAAAAATCTTAGAAATTATAAACTTGGTACCTCTCCAGAAGTTCTTTATTAACCTTTATTATATGTATATATATTTATAAGTCTGTTCCCGCGGGGAAAGAATAAGCACTCCTCCCGTTTAAACATTGGTTTACGTAAAAAGAAACGATTCTTTGAGATCACCCCCTGAACAATTTTTTTAATTTTTTTTATTGTTTTCTTTCTTTTTTTGGATCAGTCAAATTATCGTAGCCTAGTAACTAATAATGCAAATTCTAATAGAATAACGTATTTAAAAATTTAAATGTAAAAATATAATTTTTGGGAAAGAGATGTTTTTTATTGAAATTAAGGGGGGGTTTAAATTTTTAAATGAGAATGTCGTAAACAATAAATCTGTATTGATAATCGCCTTTCTTCAAAAAACCATTTTTAATTTAAAAACACAACTTTATAAACCTTTTTCTTTTGTAGGAAAACGTAACGGATTGAATTTTGGAATTATATACAGATGACCAAAAGTTACCTAATGATTTGAATTTATCGCTATCTATTGTCAGTTTCGAATTCGGGGAATTCAATCGTCATTTTTATGAACATTTTGAACGAAAAATATATTGAACTGAAGTGAAAAGCACTTTGTTTATATGCAACCGAAACCATTATGAATGAATACAGTAACACGCGATTGTTAAATACTCTGTTTCAAAACTGAATTTTTCTGACAGTAAAAATAATTTTATGCTGATCAAATTATTTTTGAAAATCAAATTTTTTACTTTTTTTAGTGTATTTTTCATTGCAAAAATTTTTTTGTCATATTTTGTCTGAATTTTTCAAAAACTACTTGTTTCCTGCGAGTCGATTTTTCATGGAAATGACAAAGGCTATTAAATTTGATCTGTTAGTCATTGGGGGTGGATCAGGTGGAATCGGCCGGGGCCCGCAAATTTGGTGCTCGGTTTTCGAAAATAGAAACATTGGGGAACATTTTAAATATATTTTTACTAGAAATTACCAATGTTTTTAAATTGGTTAGAATAAAGTATAAAAAAACGCTTGTAAAAAATAATTATTGGTCTTAAACGAATTAAAGAAAATTTTTGAAGAAAGTTGGGATCTTTTTAAAAAAAAAAAAGGTTTTTTTTTAAAAAAACTAAAAAGTAAACTTTATTAGATCATCGAAAAGAATGTAAAACCCATGCATACTGCTGGTTTTGTTTATCTTTTTCCACTTGAATTTTCGTTGTATAAAATCCCTTTATGACCCTTTGGTTCAAGTGTAGTAGGGGGGGCTACTTACTTTGTTTTTGACGACTAAAAGTGGTCCCCAAAAAGTCTTATTTGGTTATTTATTATTTATTTTTGAATGAATTCGATATCTAAATGACTTTTAAAAAAAATCCCAAATCTGAAAAAAAAATGTAAAATAAAAAGTCCCCCTATATACACTTGGGCCACACTTTCTTCCAAGACAAATTTCAGAAATTCTACCTGTAGCCTAGTGGTCAAGATCATAAACTCTTGGCTAGTGTGTCTCAAGTTTGAGCCTAGTGCCGCAGAAGACCTGCCCTCTAGAGGGGGCTGCTGCATGTTACATCTGTTGTGGTTCATTGGTGTGGTTTGGAAGTTGAACCTCGTCACTTGACCATGGTTCAAAATTAAGGTTTATCGCCAATAGCCCTTGTGCAGCCTCATTGCCAATAACTCTCTCACTCACTGAAAAATCCTACCAATCTCAATTTTCCTTTCAATATTCCTCATCTGGATCATATATAACATGTCTTTTTCACATGGACTTTTAATATAATGATCTTTCATTCCTCTCTTTTATTGTATTCCCAAATAAATTCATCTGTTGAATTCTGCTTTTGATTCTGGCAAAAACAAATTTTAAGTTTATAGCCATTTACAGATATCATATTAGTATATTTAGTATAAATATCTATTGTACTTTGTTTATTACATTGTATTACAAATCCATTATACTTTTTCAAATCTGTGAGCAGTTACCTAATACCTACAAAAGTGTGATATTGAATCAGAAAATAATTTGTAATTAAAGTTTACATTATAAAAAAGTAAAATGTTCCAAATATACATATATTATTTCATGGAATTATAATATTAAAAATTAAATCTTTTTTTTTTCAAATGTTTGTTTGATTTAAAGTGCAATATATAAAACTCAAAATTCAGCAATACATTAATATGAGAACAAAGAAAAGTATGAATGAATAGCTTGAACAGAGAAAAAATAAAAGAAATGAATGCTTCAATAAGTAAACTGTGTAAGAGAAAAAGTAATTCTACAAAAACACAAGATATGTGTGAAAGATATAATGGGCAAACTGAGAAAAATTTGGTATTTTTTTTTTAATGAGATGAACAAAAAATAAGAGTTTTGAAACATGAAATAAATAAATAAAAAAAATATTTCTCTTGAATTTTTTCAAAAGTGTTTTAGTGCTTTTAAATTAATAAGTTGCATTACCTTGTTCTCCATCCTTGTCAATGAGACATTGAAAAGTTAAGATTCAGTGTGACTCAAATTTGAAGGCAAAATTCATTAGAGTGTGTCTGAATTTTACAAATATTTACCAGCCTGGTTTGGAAGTCTGCTGTTAGAAAAAGTATTAATAATGCTCACCTTGGATTAATTATGGAAAGAATCTCTGTGAACAAAATTTCTCCTGAAATAGGAAAGATAGTAGCAGAGAACAGATGTCAAGTATCAGGATGTAAACATTAAATATTTCTTGTTCTTTTATATATATTTATTATAATGTATTATTCAAAATAAACCCCTTCGTTTCTATGAATAATGATTTTTCTTGCAGCCCACCTAAAGTAAAATCTTGTTTTCTTGCCCAAGTTAGCCTTTGAGTTTGACACCTGTAATGTAGAATATATTTTGATCCAATATATGATTTATTCAAAATCAAGTGAACATATAAAGAAATTTAAGTGCTTCAAAGTTTGAATGTTAATTTTGTACCGTAAACAAAAAAAATTAGAATGTGAGTAAACTGCATTGTGAAGCTGTCAAATGTAAAAAAAATAAATTAATAAATTGCATGACGTCTTTTTGAAATTTCTGTTGTTTACCTTTGAATTAATTATTTGATATTTTATGAAAACTGTTAATTGAATTAGTTTTAAATTCTGATTTTTATTTTACAGGTAAATGTAGGATGCGTACCAAAAAAGTTACTTTTAATTGTGCTTCACATCTTGAGTATTTAAAGCATATGAAGGACTATGGTATTTCTGCTGAATTGAAGTCTATTGATTTCAAGTATTCTAAATTGTTTCAATTTTTATTTTATTGTATTTTAAATATAACATATGAGGGATTAATTAATTAATTTTTGAACTTTTTTAGGGTGTTGTTAAATCTAATAGAGGATTTTTTATTGTAATTTTTTAATAATATTTTATAACTCAGTACCAATTTGATAATTTACCGTAATGTCGTTTGATTGCCGTAAAATCCGGCATATAACGCGCACTTTCAACACAAAAAATAAGATCAAAATTTAAGGGTGCGCGTTATATATCGGGTATAAAAGTGAGAGCTGTAAAAATAAAAATAAAGATGAGCATAGAAAAAATTAGACTTTGACATAGATTGAAATACTGTTTATTTAAAAGAAATGACATTCCTTTTGAACTTAAAGAGTTGTAGTTCTTGAAATATACTATTTTTTCTAAAGTTTGGAATAATACCTCAATAAATTACTTCAAAACAACAGCATTGCACACGTATATTTCAGGTTTCTTCTTATAAAAAACGGGTGCGTATTATATGGTGAATATACCTAAAAATTAAAAATTACAGCTGGAAAGTATAGGTGTGCTTTATACACGATTTTACGTTAAATTATATTTATATTCAAATATTAAAACTATATTGAAAAAAAAATTACATTTCAATAGATCTTGTACAAATCTACCTTGCTTCATTCTACAATTTTTTTTAATTTTAAAAAGGCCCCATCTTAATTATAACATTCTGATCTTGCTAATCTATAAAAAAAAAAAGAAGAATTTAATGTACTACCATTTCGGTCTGAACTAATAATTTTTTCTTTTATAAAATCTATTCTAAGCTTTACTTCTAGTATTGCTGTGCTGGATTGATGCTTAATTTTTACCTTTAAAAATTAAAAATAAAATATTTATAAAATATATTGAAACTTTAAGGATGCAGTAAGACATGACTATTTGAATCTGTTTTAATACTGGGACATTTTTCTCCACATAAAAATGTTCTTAAATTTGGATCCTACTCAATCCCCAAAACAGAGACAGCTTAAGACATTTAAATACTTATTAAGTAATATTTATAATATGAAATTATTTCTATATATATTTTCAGGTCATTTAAACAAAAGAGGGATGCATATGTGCAGAAGCTAAATGATATATATTTATCTAATTTGCAAAAGGTATTTTTATAAATTTGAGATCAAATGTAATAAATTTTAAAAACCTCTAATTAAATGTTATTAATAACCAATTAGTAATATAGAAATTATTTGTTTTATTTCTAGAGTGGCATAGAACTAATAAAAGGACTTGGAAAGTTTGTTTCAAAATCAGCAATTGATGTTAATGGCAAAAAATATACTGCAGATCATATTGTAATAGCAACTGGAGGTTATCCTTTTGTACCAGAAGTTCCAGGTATATGTTTATCAATAAATAAAATTATATATAAATAAAAAAATTGAATTTTGCTGTGCATCTTTTTTAAATCTTTACATTGAACAAAAATTTT
Source organism: Trichonephila inaurata madagascariensis (assembly GCA_019973955.1). Taxonomy (NCBI): domain Eukaryota; kingdom Metazoa; phylum Arthropoda; class Arachnida; order Araneae; family Nephilidae; genus Trichonephila; species Trichonephila inaurata. The sequence continues at coordinate 67,423 of BMAV01022524.1, forward strand.
AAAGTGTAAATGCTTTGATATTGTAATTTTGCTTATAATTTGTCATAGCATCCTCAAATTTTATAGTTTAAATTAATGCTTAATGATAAATATTTAGATTTCACAGTTTTATGCATCATGAATTTCTTCTGTGCCTATATATATGTATGTATACAAGGTTATTTGCTACCAGACTGACAAATTTGAAGGGTATGTGGAAATTACAGACGACTCAGAATCACAGAAATGCAGAATCGCAAATGCTGTAGTTGTGAGTTATAGTGCAGAGAAAAAGTACAGAAACTACAATACAGTAAAGGGACAGAAAACATTCACTTAAACGTTTACTGTGTGTACTTCAACAGGTGTTCAAAATTGCAATCAGAAGTTGTCTGGCAGGCCTGACAGCAGCGCTGCTTGAAATTCCTTATGTTCTTGAAGATTCCTGGCATGTCATGTATCCTCCTAGAAGCTACAAATATTTGAGTGGTGAGACCTTCAACTGAAGGAATGGGCGTTTCATACACCAAACTTTTTTTGTAACCAGAACCAGGCTTGTGTCACCTACTTTCACTCTTGCATAAGTCATGTGATGTGAAACACACCTGTTCTCAGGCAACATTCCTGGTGCAATAGCCGAGTGGTGTGCCCATTATAATCCACAGCTCCCCCTACATGACTAGTGGACTAGTTCTTTTGTTTAATACAAGTTCTTTTTACTACTTCAGGAAACAGATCCCAAATAACGATTTCCAGCAGGATCTGTTTTCATGAAACCTTCCGTTCATAGCCATCTACCTCAACAGGAACATCTTAAGCAGGGGCGTAGCTACCACTGTATCAGCTGTATCAATGATATAGGGCCCCCAAGCTACAGGGGCTGCAACATTTGAAACTACAGTCCCATTAACAGGGCACCCTTATCTACAAAAGGGCCCCAAAGGAATTTTGATATGGGGCCTTCTCAGAACTGCCAGTGATCTTAAGACTCTTTGAGGCACTGGGTCCAAAGAAATCTTAAGATTTCCTCAGAACCTGGATCCCTATGCAACTTGTGATTTTTAAAAATAAACAGTATATAGCATGCATTGTCAAATACTTGTTCAAGCAGTAGTTTAAAAAAGTTGTGCAGAATTCACAATCCTAGGCACAGACTGGCTCAACTGATGGCTACATTTCTGCTAAATGAGTTGAGTGATTGCTTATGGTATTAAAGCCTAGGTCTAGACATGTACAACAGTCATCACATAATACAATCTTTTGCCACCTGAAATGTAGTTTGAAATTTCCTGTTTTTCAGAAAATATGTACGGCAATAATATTTGACCACATTAAAATTATCCAGATTATGATCTTATTAAGACAGAGTCTAGGACAAAACAAAGACCCAACGAGGATGAGACCCTGGGCCTGGACCCAGTTGGCCCATGCCTTAAGATATACCTGCACCTCAAGACTGCCTGGAGGAATCTTCCAGAATCTAAAGAATTCCGTGTAGCACCATTAAGCCTGCCCAAAA
>BMAV01022525.1:0-106893 GCA_019973955.1 Trichonephila inaurata madagascariensis
TTTATTAACACCAAACACCCCGAAACTTTCAATGAAAGTTTTTTTGTCTCTTTATCAGGAAAGAATTAAAAAAAATCGCTGGATAAACGTTGGTCTCGTTTTTATTTTTAGGTTTTGACTTTAAACTACCTTTTAAAGGAAGCGGTATTTTCATGATTTTTAGTGTCCTCGTTTTAGATTTTTTGGCATTTTTAAAAAAAATTGTTTAAAAAATTTAAATTTGGTTTACTTATAACTTTTTCCAGTTTTTTTTTTGGAAAATGCTTTATTAAAATTTTTCCCTTAAAGCTTCGACCTCTACAGAGGCTAAACCCAGAATTTTTAAAAATTCACTTTATTTTCAGAGTTACCCCCAAAAAGAAAAGTTTTTGGGCCCTTTTTCTTATAATTCCCCCCCAAGTTGTCGTAAAATATGAATAAACCCAAATTTCTAAGTTATATATTTTAAAAAAATTTTGGGGGTTGAGCCTCTGTAGAGGGTCTGATCTATATACAGGCAAAATATTATTATAATAGAAGATTTTTCAAAAAGAACTTTTGGGAAAAAAAAGATTATTCTAAGTTAAATTTTTTGCCAAAGTATTGCATTTAAATAACTTTTTTTGTAAAAATGTCCAAAAAACAATTTTATACATGCTAACCAAGTGATACTAAATATCATGAAAACTACCCATTTATGCGTTGTTGAAAATCAGGGTTTCCGAACGTATGGCCCTTTTAAATCGACGTTATTGATATATTTGAGAAAATTTTTTTTGACAATTTTTAAATGTTCCATCTGAGAAAAGGTCTTCTATTTTCCAAAAAGTACAGAATTCTTCCCAAATACGAAATCCTGTTATCTTTTTTTGAAATTTTAAAAAACCAGTATCTTCAAATATATTCCAGGGAACCCGGGGGTTCTATGAGGATCCCCAAAGGGGCCCAGAGTCGCAAAAAAAAATCAAAAGAAACTTATAAATGTATACGTAAATGCATTCACGTTCTGTATGAAGTTTCTATACCCACAAGAATTTAAAGTTAACCCTGCCCTTTAAAAAACTAAAAAATTTTTTTTTAATACAAGCTTTTATTTTGCAATACTTTTCAACATTTATTATAATTTAATAAAAAGAATATAAAACCAAAAAAACTTTATATGTACCACCTGCTGCATTGTTAATATTTTATTGTTTTCTATCTGGGGTTTTTAATCGTTTGTACAATGTCTTGCAAAACAAATACACATTTTTTTCATTTTGGGGAAAAAACCCACAAAAAAAAAGGAACAACTTATTGATATATCAACATATCCGATGTAAAAAATTTAAAATTTACAAGAATGCTCCTAAATTTTATGTTGCAAATTCATTTTAACTACAAATATTTCTCACACAGTTATAAGCATTTTTTAAAGCCATTCGAGTAGTGGATGGACAATACAAAATCCCCTTAAAGGGAGGGGATATGGGCAGTGTCATAGGACAAATTTTTTTGGGGGGGAATTCCCAAATTTAAAAGCAATCACTGGAGAAACCAGTTTAATGTCCATATTAGTTAAAAAAACTAAAAGAAAAAACACAAAAACTTCTTTAATATAAAACCAAAAATTAGGTAACCCTGGGAAAGTAAAGGAAAAAAAGCATGGCAAAACTGAATGTAAGAATTGGAAACGTCGTAAAAGAATTTGGGAAAAATCGAACAATTTAGAAAAAAGTCCATTTTTAAAGGGGGCCGGGTTTTGAAAAAGGAAATATTTATGATATTTAGTGTCACTTATATTGAATACATGTATATAAAATTGTTTTAAAATATTATTACAGTAAAAATTATTTAATTACAAATTTTGACAAAAATGAACATAGAATGACCTATTTTCAAAAATATTCTCCTTTTGTGAAAAGTTTTTTTATAATAATATTTCGCCCGTATATAGCTCGACCCCGCGAGGTAACTGAATTTTTTAAATATAATTAGAAGTTTTATCCATGTTTTACGACAACAGAGGGGAGAAATTTTAAGAAAAAAACACCGATCATTATTTCAAATGGTGGTAACTCTGAAAATAATGTGAATTTTTCAAAAATCCGAGTTGAGACTCTCTGGAGAAGTCTTTACTTTATATATAAGCGCGCGAAATATATTTTTAGAAGCATTTTTTATAAAAGGAGAACATTTTGAAAAAAGATTATTGTAAGTTAATTTTTCGGCAAAATATTGTATTTAAATAATTTTGTTTGTCAAAATATCCTTAAAACGATTTTATTCATATTTTCTAATCTAAGTGATACTAAATATCATAAAAATTATCCATTTATGTGCTTTTTTAAAATCACGGTTCCGAACGTAGTCGGATACCTCAAGTTTTGTACCAGATGAGACTAAATCCAATGGTAAATGACATTTATGCCTTTATAATAAAGGTTAGTTAGTATTTATTTACTTGTATCTGTTTTATATACTTTACTTCTAGTATTTATCTTTTTTTACGTTAATGAAACTAATTAATTTTATGGTAAATGTACATGTTTTAATATTTGTTTGACTCTAAAATACAAATCCCTGAAATTTGTTCATACCCTTCATTTATACTGTTGCTTACTATTAGTTTTTAAATATTTCTCTGAAAGTTTTTATTTTTATTACATTTCGCTACATTTTAAAATGCATTCACACTATAATATGCATTCACACAATTCAATGTAAATAATTAAATTTGATTGGCAAAAATGTATTTATCCTTGTAATTCGATAATGGAGTGTAAAAACAGAAAACTTCGGTAAAAAGTTCTCTCACGTGAAAGATTTTCCACTTAAAATACTGTTTTAAATTATATTTGTGATTTTTAAAAGTATTTATTTCTTTATTTATCTGCACCCTTTATCTGTTCTAAGATGGGGAATGTCCGAATGTATTTCACACCACGAAAGGTTATGTGTTCACAACTACCACGCAACCGGAACAACAAGCGTTTTCTGATCCCCCCTGAAGTGAAATTCCCATGAGATATTGACATCATGACATGACGAGATACTTTTGGAAGGTTTCTAAATAGTTTTATGAATAACAAAACTGCAATTAAGCAAAGTAATTTATCATATAGTGATTATACTGAGTAACAGATTGTTTTAAAACAATAATTTATGGTAAAATAGCTTTGTAATAATTAGATTGACATAAGTTTTCTAGTGGGTAGATTAAATATTTTCCCCCCTCCCCCCCAAAAAAGATGTAAATAGCTCATAACTGATTTTCTGAGCAAATGAATAATTGAAAAATGAGAAATGTAAAACTTCTTAACGTTTGAAAATCGAGCAACTCGATTCGCAATTGCGAGATTAAAAAAACAAACATTATTAATTATTACAGTTAAATTTGTCTTCCGTTTATAAAATTAATCATTCATTTTACAAGTTTTCTAAAATTAAAAATTATGTATATTTGCGTTTAAAAAATTAAAACACCGTTTAAATATTTAGAAAATTAAGCTTCAATTTTTTAAAAACTAGTGTTTTTAAAAGTTTATTCAGCAGATTATATTTTAGTGAATGCATAATTTTCTAATTTGAAAATAAAAATTATCTAGAAATAAAAATTAATATTTTAACTATAGTACTAAAAGGAAAAACTACAATGAGCAACAAATATATGTTCATACGGTAACGCCCCACATAAAAAGTAATATAAAATTTTTACTACTTGAAAAAATTTATCGTATATTTAACTAAAATGGATATATTTTGAATTAACTTTAATTCTAAATTTGATATGTGTAAAATGTATTGTGCAAAGAAATCAGAGTGTCTATTATATTAAAAATTTAGTCAAGAATTTAGCCAGGTTACTGAAAATGTTCAATGATAGAAAATGCCAGACAGTATTTTTAATAGAAAAAAATGCAAAATTAAAGATACCGAGACTTGAAAATCGTGTATTGTCATATGTATTCGAATCTAAGCGGCAATTTTTTCACCGGTGTGCTTATGCTACTAAAAATCGGGTGCAGCTTATAGTCGAAGATGCGTAAAAAGTTTTTGATACTGGTAAAAAAAAGGAATTAATTATTATTCATTTTTTTATTTCGTAAAGTGAGTGAATATTAAGGTTGTACTGATCAGCTATTGGAATACCTCGTAATTTTGAAGCATGGTGAAGTAACGAAGACGATACCTGAGTTGACACCCCCCTCTCCAAACTTCCACATCACACCAACGGGAAGACGTTTGAGTTCTCGACAGATTTAGCGAGCATTACTCCCCTACACTGCGGGTCTTCAGTGGTACTAGGCTCGAACTCATGGCACGCCAACCACGAGTGTCCTACCTTGACCACTAGGCTATCGCAGCCAGTTTTTATTTTGTAAATAAATCATTCATCAATAACATATTTTACACTATTTTTAATTTTTTTATTTCTCAAAAACATGCTGAGAATTTGAGGTGCGGCTAAGAGTTTGAGCGTAATTAATTGCAAAAATAAGTTTCAGGTAATTAAATTAAATGGAACAAAACAATTGTTCCAATGGTTTATGGTAAAGTTTTACGTCAAACATAAAATCTGTTCGATGTTTAGTTTAAAAGAAAATAATAATAATAATAATTGCATTACAATAATTAGATCAAAATTTTAATTTGTGAGCTTCAAGGAATAATAATTTGTGTTCTTTAGTTAATTCACAACTTTTGGTCAAGTATAAAATATGTATACTTTCAATTCTTCATTCAGTCACTTCACAGAATTTAAATATTTTTATAGACATTTCTTCAATAACAGACAAAAAAAATCTAAGCAGCATAATTATAAATTATCTATATATATAAAGGAATTTTTTTAAAGCAAACATGCAGAAAATATTTAAAACATTCCTAAATCTGAAAGTTCATGAGACTGCCCACAAATGTGCTCTGTGCATTTGATTCCTATCCTTTAATATTCACCGAAAACAGCCTTAAAGAAATTCCATTGGAGAGAAATACATAAAATGTTACTTATATTTTTATCCAATATTCAACTCACAAGAAACATGACAAAAATAATTTTAGAAATCAATAGCTAAATAGAAAGGCTAATATAGGATGTCAAATATAGGATATCTCCTAATCAACAAAATATGTAAGTGCAACTAAAAGCTAATTTAAGACCCAATGTAAAAAAATTAAACATTCTCCAAATTTTATATATTATCGAGGCTCAAGAACTGTGGAATATTATAATCATATCTCTCTAATTATGGGTAAATTAATTTGGAAAAGGTCGGTATTCATTGTAATACGTGAAAATTAATTTAATTCTTTAAATGGTTTTAGAAATGATTCGTACTTCATGCATTCTAAAGTTTTATTTCCCCATCATGAAGAGATAAGTAGAAATTTTATAAGAAAACAAATGATAGTTTTTAGATAACAACATCAGAATTAAATGACGCACAGAAAAAAAAAATATTTTAAGATATAAAGAAAATCCATTTAAATGAATGAATCCATCTAAAGAATAGGCCGAATAAAAAAAGGACAATAATAATAATAATAATAATAAAATTAAAATAAAAATTATCTTACTTCGGTTTCACTTTCTTAGAAAAGAATAACTTGAAAATCCAACACATTTTATGAAGATAGTAAACTTTAAACTCTAAGTTAAGACGCAAAATAAATTAAAAAGTTAAACGCACTTTTGCCAAAGCCAAAAATTTTCGAATATTCGTTCACTAAAGATAGCGTACTAATGGATAAGGAAAGGCTTTGTGCTTGCCAGAAGTAAAGGGACAGTTTTTAGACCCCCACCCCTTGGAGACTTGCTATTGGCCAATATAACTGGAAAGTTTAGAGTTTTCACAAGTTTACTCAGACAATAGTAACGCACACAGGAATTTTTAAAGTCCGGGGTCGAAAGCTCACCTTTCTTGTATCATGCTCCTTATGATTTTGTCGATTTTCGCGGACAAAACACAGTAAAAAACTAATTATTGAATAAATAATTAGCATTAATTAATAAAATTAATCATTAATAACAAATATTGAATTAAATTTTACTTACTATGTACTTAGAATTATAATCAATCGGAAAAAAATCAAGGGCTTTGGGGAGGGGATTTCCTCTTAAATTGATTCATAAATAAGATCATCATTACAGAAAAGAAAAATAAAGTTTTTTAACAGACACAATACATTTTGAGGCATATTTTTAAACATCAATCCAGTAAAAATTACAAGATAAACGTAGAATGCATAAAATTCAGAACTGGCAAAAAGTAATGTACATGTTTAAATTAAAACCTTACAAATGAAGACGGAAATATTATTAGTATTTGCATTTATATTTTAACATGTGAAGGCTTAAATGAGGTTTTATGATTATATATATATATATATATATATATATATATATACTGAAATACGTTTAGCGTGAAAACGACAACACCGACAAAATATCGGTTAACACGAAACACTACAAGTGTCCCGACAAATTGCTAAGTATGTTAATGGATTTTTTTTTTCGCTTACACGAAAAGATTTCTCAAAGGGAAACAAGCAAAATACGGAAAACAAAAGCCTTGTAAGGCGACATTTAAGAGGGATGTGAAATGAAGAAGAGGTGGTTTCACATGTTCCGTAGAAAGGAGGCTAACTTGGAATTAAAATAGCCTGCGACACGAGCCAATTTTATTTATCTCGGCTACTTTCACCCTCCACCTCTACAAAGCCACACATAACATCTCATCAGTCGGCTTAGAATTCGGAGTTAAAAATCATTGAGTTTGGTTCGCGTTTTTTTTTTTCTTTTCTTCCTATTTTAGAAGGATTTTTTCACCAACACCATAGCAAAGAGCTCAGGGGGAAAGTTAACTGCTATTTCGCTTAAAATGAAGATGGAGTTTCTTAAGACTATTGATCAAAAACAGAAAACGGAAATCTGTGAAGATTTTGAAATTGCTAAAATTTGCATTAAGTTCTTTTGAATGTTTTTGATTTGTTGATTTTTATTAAATACATGCGTAAAAACATATCTATTTAAATAAAATGTGCTCTAATAAATTTAATTTTGTTGGATGTGTGTGCATTTTTCCAGTATCCTTTAGCACGAAAAATATTTCAGTCCCCTCAGAGTTCGGTATTAAACGATTTTCAATGTATTTATATATATATATACTTATAGATGATTTTTTTAAAAAAGTACATTCATTGTTGTCACATTGTGACGGGCTCACACGTCTTTTCTTTAACATGACCTCTGGGTTCTTTGGGGCCAAGATTAATGGCAACTCTTTTCCAACCAAGAAGCGAAAAGTGAAGGTAAAATACAAATGAGATAGCTTTTAAATAACAAGTTTCAGTAAGTCGGATGGCAATTTGGGGAATGTTATGTGCGAAAGTGATACAAGCGTGAGTTGACAGCCAATAGAAGTTACCTTGAAGATTAAGCCATTAGGTTAAAGTGCATACCATTGCACGCGCGCTCAGTCGCTTCTTCATAAGATTGAAGCTAAGATTGGATTAAGGTAGGATTGACTATTTGATATTAGGACTTGTAATATTATTAGAAGTGGAATTAGATATTGATAGTGGTCCAAGTTACACGATTCGGTATAACTATTACTGTGTGTTTGTTCGTCGTAGATTCTCTCTTAACTATAATCATCTAAATTGTTATACGCTTAAGTTACATTCTTAATAAAGTCATATTAAGAATTTAAAAATGTCTATTCCTTTTGTCAACTCTACACCTCTAGCTCACGCGGATAATCAAAGAAACGGTCACCAAAGGGGGAAGGTTTCACAACATGAAAGGGGGGAAAAAAAGTCAAATTAGCAATTTATCATTATTTATGGAAATAACAAATGACGTATGTCAGTCTACATGAATGTATGATTCAAACAATTCTTGTAATTCTCTTTCATGCGCATGTCCTCAGTCATGAATGCATTCGTGAAAAATCTAAACACAGCATGTGCAGCTCCTGTTAAAACTTTTACATCTGCACGTGGTGTTACTAAGAATGTTTTAAGTATTTGAATCAGATGAATACATATATATATATAAATGTGTTATAATGATATAAAGCGTGGTGAAGCAGCTCAAACGGTGACTGAATCAAGAAGGTTCTACAATGCATTTGAAAGGACTAGAAAAGAATAATTTTAATTTAATTAAGCTTATGTATCGACTGTTCCGGAACCAGATAAAGCGCATAAATGTAGTAATCTCATGATATTTTAGTGTCATTTAGATAGAATACATGCATAAAATTATTTAAGGATATAGAAAAATTATTAAATACAATATTTCGGCAAAATTAACTTAGAATACTTTTCCATGTCTCCTTTTGTAAGGTTTATTGTATTAATATTTTCTGTATATAGTCTCAGTCCTCTGTACAGAGGCTCAACTAAGATTTTTGAAAAATTCAATTTATTTTCAGAGTTACAACCATTTGAAATAATTATCGGCGTATTTTCTTAAAATTTCTCCCTTCTGTCGTCGTAAAACATGGATAAACCGACTTCCAAGTTATGCGTTTCAAAAATTCTAGTGGAGCCTCTATACAGAGGTCTGAGCTATATACAGGCAAAATATTAATACAATAGAAGCATTTTTTACAAAAGGAGAACATTTGGAAAAAAAGTTATTCTAAGTTAATTTTTGCCAAAATATTGTACTTAAATATTTTTTTGTCATAATGTGTCATTAAAACAATTTTATACATGTATTCTAATCTAAGTGACACTAAATATCATAAATATTATCCATTTACACGCTTTTGCAAAATCATGGTTCCGAACGTAGTCGGATACCTTAATATGGTCGAATACTAAATTGAACTCTCTGTTGTCAACAACTGGGCCGTTTGAAGCTAAGGATTGACTAGAATTGGACAATAGGAGAGGTGTTGTGTTAGACAACACTAGGCAAGACACGTCTATAGTGACTCGCCAGAAACTCCGGGTGCTTGGTTGGGAAATTTTGATGCATCCACCATATAGTCCGAACTTGGCACAAAGTGATAATCCTGTTTGTCTTGCATAGTGAAACTCATTCAGTGATAAGAAACTGGCATCAAGAAAAGATTGTGAAAATCGATTACTGGAGTTTTTCGCCAATACTACGAGAGAAGCACTATAAAGCTACCTTTAAAATGGCTACAAAAATTATAGTACAAAAGCGGTGTATGTTTGACCAAAATTTGTAATCCGAAACTTGTGTTAAATCAAGTCTTGAATTTCACGTAAAAATAATTGATTTCTTTTTCTACAACTAAAAAACAATTAATTTATGGTGATTTGGAGAAGAATGAAACAATACAAAGAAGTATTTAAATGCATCTTTCCAAATATTTAAGATAAAATACGAGATAAATCGTAATCTGCAAACAAACTTTGTTTACACTTCCTGTACATCATTCTGTCTTTAGATGAAATGGAACTTGGAATGTCTTTTATTCATCCCCATACATGTTGTTAAAAAAAGGGATAACCCTAATTTTCTGCTTTTTTTCAAGCATTTAATTTATGCTACCCCATGGACTCTGGGTATCATCTCTTCATCCACGCGACCTAAGTTTGAGGGAATAAAAGATTGACCACCATACTCTTCCATAATAAAATTAGTTTATTATAATCTCAATTTATATATTCAGCAAAACAACACTAGTCTAGGAGGCTAATGATCAGGAGTGATGAGACATAAACTGTAATTCTAACAAATAGTGCAATAAACCACCGAATCTATATTTATAGATGATTTCCTAACTTACTAGAATCCGCTCTAGTCTTAAGGTATCCATCCGACTACTTGCGACAACTTTTTTTTTGAAAAAATGGAGATATGGGGATTTTTTTGTGATTTTTAGATTTATTTAATATATTTTTAGAAAAAAATCGTAAAATTGAAAACAGAAAAATTTTTTATTATTATTAAAATGGGGGAAAAAACTAATGAAAATGTACAAAAAAATTACATAAATGGGGTCCGCTCTGTACAAAAATGTTTTGAACAAATTTTCAATTTTAATATGCTACTTTGTTATTCATGTTTGAAATGGCCTTCAGGATAATAGATATTTTAATTTTTACAAAAACTAGAGCACTCTATCTTAGTTGTTATATGAAATTGCTTTAAAAAAACAGTGATTATATTCACATAAAGGACTGTAAATTTTGAAATAAAACAGTTATTGATAAATCTGAAGGTCAAAATACTTCTACTGTTATACGAAACATTCACAAAAAATTTCAGCAAATTAGTTTCAAAACTTTTTGAGTAGTCGCTGTCCCCGTTTGAGTTTTTCGAAAAAAAAACTCATTTCGAGTAAAACGCATTTTAATGTTTGAAATCTTGGGTGAAGTTATGGCATCTTCTTTTTTTAAAACACTTGTAGTTTTTGTTCTAGTGAATAGAAAATAAAAAGCATGGCACTTTTATTCAGATAATAAGATGGTCTATAAAATAAAATCATAAAAAAAATTTGTCAATTTTTGAAAAAAAAATCATGATTTTAGGGTAGTTGGATGCCTTAAAGCTTAATATAAATTATCTTACTTCTATTCCACGGCGAACAGCTACAGTCCTTATATCGTCAATATAATCCTTGATCCAGCAAATGGATAATCTTCTAGTTTCGAACTTCACTTAGAACTCTCCTAGAACTTCACTGGCACTGTTGGACCGCCTCATTAGAACTTCTCTCATAGAACTCCTTAGAACCTTAAACTTTACTTAGCGCTTCCCCTCTTAGAACTCTTCGCGAATACTGAAGCTCCGATATATAAACATTTCTAATCTACATAATCGCGTTCTCTTCTTGAGTTGGTTGGAAAGAATTGCCATTCTGGCCCCAAAGATTCCCAAGAGGGTTTTTAATAGAAGGCGCGATAAAGCCCCGTCACAAATTTTCTAAAAGACTTAATAAAATGATCAGCATATGAAACAAGCAAGATTAGTCGCTGAAATACCCAAGCAGATCTTTAGAAAACAATACATTAATAAATTCAGATATACCCGAAATGAAAATATTGGGTCTATCTGACTCAAAAATATCTACAGCAGGAAAACAAAAGTGTCAACGAATATTCTAACGTAAAATAGTCACCATAATAATTCCATAATAACACCATAACCACTAATTAAAATGCAATATTTAATTTTCTGCTTACGTTTTACAATTATGTTGAACATCTGATATCCATCTTTTTAAAATTCATCATCAGGATATGGTTTTTTTCTCCTCAAAGTGGTTAATGGATCTGTTTGGCACTGGTGTAGCTAGTCCTGAGTGGGCCCTGTATCAAAAATCCTTGCCTCTTTTCGGGCCCCTTAACATTTTACAAATTTTAGTTACGCATTTTAGGGCCCCGTATCATTGATACGGTGGTAGCTACGCCCCTGCTGTTTGGTCCAACATTTCTCACAAAGCGACATTTTTTGCCATATGGCCAATTGATCTAAATACTTAAACATATCTCATAGACATATATCGAGAGTTAAAGAGTTCCATTTACGTCACACTGCAAAGCTACACGAGGGTTATTTGCGATGGACCTCGTAATTTTGAACCGTGGTCCAGTAACGAGTACAACACCCAATTTGGCACCCCTCTCCTTTCTTCCACACCATACCAAAGCGAGGACGTTTGAGCCTGGACAGATTTAACGTGCAATGGCCCTCTACACTGCGGGTGTAGAGGCAATTCAGATACATTCGCCTCTAACTTCTGACTTGCCAGCCACTAGTCCCTACCTTGACCGATTGGCTACCGTAGCCATAGAAATATATCGAATCATTACGTCAATGTTTTGTCAAGTTGCGATGATTGTAGAGATTCACATCACATCATATGAGTTAAAAAGTACACATAGTGTTCAACGTTCTCTAGTCCAGAAGTTGGCTTTTGCTCGGCAAAAATACATACATTCTGAACAAAAGAATTGTAGACCCTAAACTAAAGCATCAAGAAACTGAAGCAGATACCAGTAAATGATATCCCGCAGAAGACATGAAATAGTGCCTTCGAAGTATGGTTGTACTTTGAATAGCCGTCGAAGTCCTCTCGGGAGGTTAGTGGAAGGGAAAGAGATGTGGGAGGCCCCTGATCGCCCCCCAGGTTGTTCTTTCTCGAAATTGGAGTGGAAACGAGCCAAAACATATTGTCACTTGCAAGGTGCTCAAGGCTTTGGCTAACGACAGGCGTACAATCTAGCCCTTTGCCATGACGAATTTTGTGGGCCTCAATCTGGCACATGACGATTAGGTGGCAAAGCAACAACAGTAAGTAACAACAACAACATGTGTATATGAGAGTTTGAAAATCATTACTTTTCTTTGGGCTACAGAACACTTTTTCGCAAAGGATAAAATGTGTGAACGAAACCTAGTTCTATGAGGAATATTCAAACGAGATGGTACAGTGAAGTAACACATTCAGCAGGAATTTTAGTATAAAGTTAACAGTAAAATTCCTTATAATAATTATAAGATAATTAAAAAAAAAATTGTAAAACTTTTTAAAATTTAATAATTTGTACAGATTTTAACACCATCTTTATTCCAACAATCCAAACACAGACGCAAGACACATAGAATTCATGTGCATATTTTTGGAATCTAAAGGTCTTTGGTACAATTAATACAAAAAATAAATAAATAAAACATATGGCATAAGTGTGATTTGATCTCTCTCTCTCTCTTAAAACTCATTTGTCATTCTAAGATGATGTAGGTGAAAAGCATATTAAAAATTAAAAGAACATACATATAATATGTACCAGGGAACTCTCTTTGTTCAGTTATACAACTTCCACAAAAATAATAATTTTAATATATCATATCAATGAGACGGTATGCAAAACTTAAGCAACAAGTGTGTTTTTCTGCCATAAATCCACGAGAAATCATCTGAGATACATGGAATTCAGAAATGAGGGATAGTATTTTGCACTTGGGAATCAGGGGTACTCAATCGTTTTTCTGGCCGGGCCGCAAACATATAACGGGTATTCATGAGGATATTGGGGAAAAAACACTTGTGAATACCAAAGCAACATTAAAAATAGCAAAATTAATTTTTTAAAAAAATTTCTGCTTTTATTTTAGTATTATATTAACTCTTTTTTATCAAACACATACGAAAAAAATATATATATTTACTTTTTTGCATTTTTAACTGATTTATGGGGTAGTTTCGATTTCCTTTCATCCACACATCACCAAGCCTCGTGTTTACATTCTACTATCGAAAATAGCAAAATTAATAGATTTGACTGCTTGATTGACAAAATTTTCATCTAAAATTTTAGTACATTGTTCTTAAAAAATTGAGATTCTTTGTGGAATTGGCCGTGATCAGGCCACAGGTTGAGTATCACTGTCTTAAGCGATGACGAAAGCATAATAGCGCAAAAATGAATACAATGCATATGGTATGGAGTCAAATAATAATAATAATAATAAAGACATTGTTGAACTCATAGTATCAGTGCCGATTTTTAAACTCATAACGGGCCCTGGGCACAGAAGATCTACCTTGGCACTGTCGGATCGAAATTTATAACCAGAAAATCTGGTTAAGTCCAGCTTATCCAGGCGCCTGGGAGCCCACCGCAAGAGCCCATTAGATAAACCGGCACTGCATAATATCGTTACACATGATTGTCTTTTCCAAGAGGAAGACGTGGCCGTGGTAGCCTTGTGGTCAAGGTAACGGACTCGTGGCCGGCGTGTTATGAGTTCGAGTCTAGTACCGCTGAAGACTCGCCGTGTAGGGAATCGATGCCCGTTGTATTTGTCGAGAGCTCAAACGTCCTCCCGTTGGTGTGGTGTGGTAGTTAGGAGAGAGGGGGGTGCTAGCTCACAGGTGTCGTCCATCGTCACTCGACCATGGTTCAAAATTCCATGGTTAGACGCCAAAAGTCCTCGAGTAGCTGAACAGTGTGACGTTAATAATTACTTACTCACCCAAGAGAAAGACAAACAAGCAAATGTTCCTTAGTATGGGATATGCCCTCCCCTTGCTACAATAGTTACTTCGCACCGTCTCTCCATTCTCAGCACCAGATTGTTCAACAATTTTTGAGGTTAGAGTGCCCATTCCTTCCTCAATCAGTATTTGTTTCATTTGTTGGGTATTCCCTGGTGGATGCAATCGTGCATCTAGACTTCTCTCTAAAGCATCCCACACATGCTCTATGGGATTTAAATCAGAGGAGATAGCTGGCCAATCCATTTGAGTCATATCTTCACTTTACCAGTAGCTTCTGACCATCAATAGAGTCCGATGTGGCCGTGTATTATCATGCATAAAAACGAAGTCTGGTCTAATAGCATCTCTGAACCAAGGACTTGAGGAAGGATCACTTCCTCAATAGTTAGTGAAGCTTGCTTTTTTTATTCAGTGATATGTGTGTTTTTCTTACAAACTAAAATAATATACCACAGTTGTATAAGAATTATGTACATTAGTGTTTAGTTGTATCCTAATAATAATGTTATATAACGCTACAAGAAAAATATGATACCGCTATAAAAATAATATATTAGTATTTTTTGAAATATCGGAAATTTTATGAGTGAGCATTTCTCAGATTTGAAATTTTTTCCTTAAAAGTTGAAGACATTTCCCTCTTTCCAAACTAAAACCTCTTTTCTTGTGTGTTTTTGCAAGTTTTAATTGTTCACGATGTCTGTTTGTAAGTATTTTTTGAAAATTTCTTTGCCTTCTTTATTTGTGCATCTCATTATATGTTTTATTTCCAAAATAATGGTAAATACATATATTTAATCTATCTTGAGATACAAAAATAAAGTAATAAATGTTATATAAGTATTGTTCAGAATAAAGAAATTCATAGCATTACATTTCAAGTTGAATGCTTTTGCAAATATAGAAAAATATTCGCATGAGAAACAAACCTATTAAATGTAGCAGAAAATGTGAATCATATATTATTTATTAGTATTTCATCTTTATGAGGTTTGAATTTTTATGGCTCGTCCCTCATAGAGTAGTTTGCGTTATTTGCCCCGAGCGTAGTTAATGTCATCCAATAACACTACTGCTACCTTCTCTTTCCGTCTCACATTTAATCGGAACGGTTTTATTCAGACCAGCAGAAGAACTTCAAAAATACAGAAGCACTACAAAGTCCTTCGTGTCTTTTGGATGCAGAATATAGAGTAAGAAATTTTTTAGACTAAGTGTGTGTGTGTGTTGTATATATGTATACAGTCGGACCTCGATTTACCAAACCCCTATTTAACAAATTTCGCTGTTTAATTATTTTTTTTCCTTTTCCAAATTAAAATGAAGGCACACCCCCCATATAACGAATAATAAACTCCAAATGAACGAACTATTTTAACAGCTGAATTTTTTTTATTTGTATGAGAAATAATTGGAATTTTTTTTAATGACATATCTTTTTTTGTCCTGAACAGAGAGAGACTTTTCTTGTAAGAAAAGTTGCCAGAGCCTGAGACAGGTTAGACTTCTAGATGGGCACTTGTCGTTGGGCGAAGTCTTGAGCACAATGCAGGTGGCAGGACGATTTTTTAGATCGGTTCCTCCCCAATTTAGACGGAGATTTTCCTCGGAGGAGGTCAGGCGTCTCCCTCCTCTCTTCCCTTCCACCAACCTCACGAGAGAACTTGTGGCTGGACGGCCATTTAGAGTACCCTCATGCCACCAAGGCACTATACATTTACAAATATTCATGTATTCTCCGGGATTCAAACCCAGGCCCTACGGCACAGCAGTCAGCGGCATTAATCTCTATACCAGATGAGCGACATTATTAGACTTTACAGGTGCAAATGAATCTTCGGTGTAATCTATCGTGTGAGCTTTGAATAGGACAGGAAACTTTTTCTATTTCATCCCACTCCATAACGAAGGGGGTATCCTAAGGATTTAGCTATTATGTTACATTTGATGACGGGCTGCCTATCTGTGCAACTGAAGTTGAGGAAATCGTTGAGTTGCAATTCTGATGAATAACAATTCTGATTGAGAATTAAGCTCTCATCAAAATTGTTACATTTTCTAAAGCTTTACATTGTTTGGAAACTCCGAAATACCTTATGCAGCCGGATGCAAATGACGCAGCATTTTCTTCTCTACATAAAGTCAAAAAAGAACTCTTTTGAGTCAAGAATCACAAAGATTGCCAAAACATCTGTTAGTCAGTATTTAAAAATTTCCAATAACTGGTGCTTAATAATTCACTAATAGTATTTTTAGCTGTTGAATAAAAAGTGAATAATTTCTAACTATAGATATTTTCACGTGTAGTTGCTTATTACAGAATTTTAAACTGGTAAATGCGTAAAATTTGTATTTTGTTTGGACCCCGACATAACGAATAATCCCGAATTAACGAACAAAATGATCGGTCCCAATGAATTTGTTAAATCGGAGTCCAACTGTGAGTATATATGTAAAATATTGTTTTTTGTTGCTATTTTTATAAATATTGGATTCAGAAATCTATTCCATATGTTCTATAGGACTTCATTGAATAATATCAATATAAGCCATAAACCTGGTTTAACCCCATTAGAAAAGTGGTCCTTAGTCTACTGCCCTCATAGATAAATGAGCATATATACATGTATCTATATGTAATAGTAATATTGTGCTAGAAGATTTTTTTTATATTGATCCTTTGTATAAAAACTCCTTAATTATATGTTTTGCATATTTATATTGTTAGTACTACTACTTATTTCATGCTTTCTTTCTGAAAATTTGTTTTTCTTTGAAATATCTTAAGTAATTTTTAAAAAATTGTAATATGTTTAAATATATTTTTTTATAATCATTGCTTATAAACAATAGAGCTGATTAAAGTCACTAAGTGGAGGGTTAGCAGAAACGCTTGAAGCTTGAACCCTCGTTATAAACAGTGTCAACTGATTTGTATATTGCTAAGAAATTAACACAAAAGATGCATAGAAAAGTCCTTTTAACCTGAAAATATTTACGACAGAAGAGAGCTACAGACAAGAAAAAAAAAGTGCGATAATAAGCTAAAATCGAGTATGTTAGAAGGGTTCGCAGTTGCTCGCGATACAAATTTCTATTCAGCACTCTTTCAACGTATCGAATTATTAAACTGACACAACGCTTATTACTAGGTGATGGAAAGTCCCTTGTATGAACTAGTCACCCTACACCAAGTGCGCTGGTTCATTTACGTGTGCTGCGGTATATGTAAGAATTGCTTACTGGGGCCTTTGTTTTTCGAAGGCGTATTAAACGGACAGAGGCACTTCCAACTATTGTTATACCTGACTTAGTAGATGTTGTTTCCCGACTCACACGTAAGGTCATTGTGATTCCAACATAACAATGTTCCTGCAAACCAGACAGATGGCCTGTGAAGCTTTTTCAAAGATTGTTTTGTACAACAAATTATCAGGTTATGTCTAACGGCTCACTCTTTTGCATTTATCCCTGTTATGTTGCATAAGAGATCAAGTTTATGCAACTTAACATACAAGCATGCTGGATCGACGTCGTCGTATTATAGATACTGGCAATAATGTAAAACCATCCATGCTGAACTACTCTCATGAATACAAATATGTATCGTAAACTGCGGCGAATCCTTCAAATATACTCGATATTAACTTGTTATCACTGTGTGATAGTTTGCCTTTGCGTTCTTTTTTTGTAGAATGTCATCCTGTAGAACTGTATTGTCGTAAGTAAAAGTATTTTATGTGATAAATTGTACATATTCCATCTTTGGCTATTGCTTTCCAATGTTTATACAAAATGGAGTGCATTGATTTTACAAATTTTTGGGTATACAAGCGATAATTTATCCTGTTTGTAAAAACCAAAAGGTGCTTTGTACTAATTAATTGATGCTCTAAAATTTTCTAATTGGAAATTTTGCTGTATCACTTTTCGTTTTCGATTTGCAATGCCTATTTTCAAAATTTCGCCACTAAAGGGCGTTGCAGTCATTTGTATTAGGCTGGGCGTTGTCACTTTTCTATACCATGTCCTAGGTTGCATAGCTGTAGTCCACTTTGTTCGCAAGCATTTTCCGGTCAATGGGATTTTATACATACCCTGTATATTCAACTCGAAATAATCATTGGAAAAGTCGAGAAAGCATGTACATCAAATAATTAAAATGAATACAAAAACAGAAATGTATAACATTTTTACTATAGTAAACATAATTAATGAAAATATCTGTCATATGTTAATTTTAACCATAATATAGAATCACACGTTATTTGATTAAAATGACCAGACTTTTTGTTATAACTGCTGTATATCAAATATGTGAGACGAATTGAACAGCTAATATCCATTTACTAACACGGTAATGGGTAAAATTAAATAATATATATAAAAAAACCGTGAAATGGAATGTGTAACATAGTTTTCTTTATATAATACAATAGAATGCAATGGGAATGAGCAAGATTTGAGACACTGATAGCGAGATTGGAGATTGTTGTAAAATCGGTCTCACAAAAACTCATATTCAAGATAATTTCTTCTGGTTTCAATTAACTTTGAGAGCAACATTTGGAGGAGTTGAGATTTAGTGTTTAAGTGTAGAGGATATCTTGGACTCTCATAGAGAGCTAAAATCTTTTTATAGAGCAGTTGTTGTTTAACACTATCGAATGTTCATAGATTTATTGACAGACATGCATTTATGACATACCCATGGATCACAGACAGACACGCATTTGTGAAACTAGAATGAGTGTCTTATATTCCTGATTAAATTTCTCTTTCAGGTAACGATGTACGATTTTGTTCTTCCGCCCTTCCCGTATGATATACAAAGAGAGTCATCTTATCCGACTCCGTATGTCTCGACCCACCTCCTGCCCCTTATTTTGCTTTCGATGATGACCCAGAAGCACACTCCTGTCACGACAAAAGTTATCAAAAATTCTTATGATTATGTTATTGGTAAGTACTGCTAATGTTATTTTTCAATTCCTACTATTATGTCACTCTCCCTATATATATATATATATATATATATATTTATTTATATATCTTGTTCAAATTTTCAATCGTTAATAAATGCTTTCTACTCATCCATTCAAGTTCAAATACATTTTTTAAAACTTGTAATGGATGACCCTTGATGTTAATACATTTTTTCAAATATTAATTCATTAATTAAATTAAAAAATGAATAAAAATAGCAACAAACGAAAATAATAATCCAACAGCATATATAGAAAAGAAAACCTTTTGCTGTGTCCCTGTAACGCAATGGATAGTGCGTTGGATTTCTAATCCTAAGGTCGTGACTTCGAATCCTATCT
The DNA here is from genome assembly GCA_019973955.1 of Trichonephila inaurata madagascariensis. Taxonomy (NCBI): domain Eukaryota; kingdom Metazoa; phylum Arthropoda; class Arachnida; order Araneae; family Nephilidae; genus Trichonephila; species Trichonephila inaurata. Next base: position 19,280 of record BMAV01022525.1, read on the forward strand.
GGCATGGCTTAATTTCTGAGAATGCGTTTTGTGAATGAATAAAGAGTAGCAAACAAAAATAATAGCCCAACACCATATATCAAAAGGGAAATCGCTTTCTATTTTGTCACTTAATATTGTGATTCTATCATATGTATATACATATTTATATTAATTGTAATTATTTAATAAAAAGTAATTAAAATAAAATTTGTCTTTGTTGACCTAAGTAGGAATAGACTTAATTTTTTTTAATATTACGTGTTATATCGTTAATTCAGAGTGCTATATTTTCTTATGTTTTCCATTGATTATTAATTCTTGACAGTCGAGCGACGAAAATTTAAATAGTCACACACACAATTCCGCAATTCTTCCCTGTTGTGTATTTTTACAACCTTCGAGTAACCAAAGGAAAGAGAAGAAACCCTTCTCATTTATTTTGACGCTAAAGAAAGTATGTTACTAATAATTCATATAGCTCAGAAATAATTATCTGCGTTGGAAATATACCTTCAATGTTCTGTATCAATGGAATTTCCTATTTGTAGTATTTCTACCACTAAAGTATAAGCAAATCGCGGTGCCTATTCCTGATGTAATTTGCTTAAAACTCCGCATAAAATTAATTTTTTAATGACATTTGTAATTGCATCCCCTATATAAAAACACCTTGATTTGCTTACCAGTGTGGATATTGTTATGGCTATATGGGTGCTGTTGCCATGATTAAAGCGTTATGTAATGTTGGAACACAGTTTGATTACAGCTTTCTTGTACTTAACGTTCAGTTTAAAGAATTCAACCCTTTTATGTTAACCTTAATAAATTTAATGTTTAAGGTTTCCAGGAGAGATTTAGATTTTGCTTCGAAAACTGATTTATTTCTATTGTTGTAAATGTTTCCTGAATCACTACAAAAATGATAGTGGATTAATTTTAATTTTAATTTGCATCAATTGGAACTGTAAACTATCAGAAAAGGGTCTAAATACACAATGTTTATCGAAGAAATGTTATGGAAGTTCTCGTTTGAACAGCAAATATAAATTATGCTTTCTAAAACTATTTTATTTGGATTATGGATAATTAAATCAAATTTGTTCAGTTCTTGTTTACATTATCTATATACTTCATAAACTATCTGTTATCAGATTCTAATACTGCATAAGATTCACCTTCTTATTTTAAATATGCTACCGTTACGTTTATTCTAAAGAATTACGTATTATCTTTCAAAATCTGGTCTGTTGTTTATACTTGATTGCACTAAAATATACACAAAAGAATTAAATAGAATAGTGTTTCTCAAACTATGGGGTGCGTCCCCTAGGGGGCGTGATAACTCTACGAGGGGGGAGCAAGCATATTGAAAAGTCGAAAACAAAAGATTATTTTAAAAAGTTATTAAAATTTACTGAAAGAAAACTAAATACATTATGACATAATAAAAAATAAAATACAAATTTACACCGATATAATACACTTATAAATGTATCAATATTGCACAATGTATTTTGTAATTAGTTTAACAACACTAAGTTAAGAACAAGTTTAATAATTACCAGTGATCCCATATGGGCTTGTCATATATTAAACTGTAATTGAAAATGAACACTTAACAGCAATTTGTACGGTTTATAATTACTTCTCTAAATGCTTATTAAAAATTACGCTCCCCCATGGAACCGTTTTCCTCGTGGGTGCGCGTATGTTATGTATTGGGGAGGAATAAATAAACAAATCCTCTGAAGTAAGTAAATCCTCTTAGCAAACACTGTCAAGGTCCTTTTATTGCATTCCAAAGCCTTCGGAATAATTTTATGGATAGCAGTGCACAGAAAAGAATCTTACTTCGGAAAGACGTATATATGCGTCCGATGCAACTAAAACTCTGACTGAGTGAGACGTTTATATACGCCGGTGGTACTAAAATCTTAAAATTGTACTGTAGCTTTAGCGTCAAAGTATAGTATTATTGAATTCAATACATTGTTATGGTATGTAGGGGGGGGCGATGAAAATTATGATTGAATACTGGGTCGCAATTATTGGAAGTTTGAGAATCACTGAAATAGAATATTTAAAAAAGTTTTTTATTTTTCTTCGAAAGTATATTTTATTACTCTCTACGAATTATCAGATATTTGAAATTATTTAAAATACCTTCTAAAATCACAGGAAAAGTCTGTTCAATCAAAAAAAAAATATCTTAATTTTCTTCGAATATATATATAATCTTTTATTACTCCCTTTTAAATAAATACAAGTTGGTGTGCTAGTTAATAAGTCGGTAGGATCAATATTTTACTTTCACGAACCTAAAATGTTTGGCAGACAGCCGTACCAAAACATCTCCAGTAAAATTGTGAAAAAAAATATTGAATTCGAATTATATATACTATATATACAGTATTATGAAATAAATTCAGTTCCCAAAAGAGCTTTTTGAAATCACATTCCATTATTTTACCACTCAAAAATGATTACTTTGTGTTTACATTTTTCTACAAAATCTGTTGTTACTTGAAATTCTTATGTAGGTCTGCGAACTTGTGTGTGGGATGTAAAACTGCTTTTGTGTAAAATGTGTCTATGAGACACTATTTCATTTTTATGAGTAATAGATATCAGTGATGTTTATACAGGCCCCTCATGTTTTCCAAGAATGCATTTTATGTTCAAAATACAATTTCATTTCATTTCGATTTGATGAGCATTTACTCTTGATATAGAGTTAGTTTGACTAGATTTCTTTTGAAATGAATAAACATATATTTCTATTTTTATTTTTGTTAGTACTTTTAAGCATTGCCATGATTTTCTTTATGGGTCTTAAAAATAAAACCTTAGATTATTTTTTTTTAAATGTGAAACACTTGAAAAATATATCGATAAACCTTGATTAAATTTTTTTAAGCAATGAAAGTACTTTTTCTTTTCCTTTTCCCCATAGAGTCAGTGTTTGTTAAAGCAGCGAATGAGTGAGTAAATATTTACGTAGCACTATTCAGCTACTCTAGGGCTTTTGGCAACGGACCTCGTAATTTTGAAACATGGTCAATTGGCGAGGATGACACGTCAGCTGGCACCCCCTCTCCTAACTTCCACACCACATCAATGGGAGGACGTTTGAACCTCGACATATTTAACGTGCATCGGGGCCCTCTGCACGATGGGTCTTCAGCGGTACAAGGCTCAAACTCATGACACTCCAGCCTCGATCCCGTTACCTCGACCACAAAGCTTCCGCGGCCGCTTATTAACGTTTCATTATAAGGCAACAAATTGGCTGTTGATGATAGGCCTCGTAATTTTGAGTCATGGTCACAGGACTACGCTTGAGTCGGCACTCCTTATGCAGAACCAAACCACCTCATTGGTAGGACTTTGAACCTTGACATATTTATAGTGGAAGATTTTTCTTTGTAGTAGAATTACAATATTTTTCCGAATGAATCAACGCACAAAAGAATATTCTTTTAGAAAATTCATTGTGTGTTTTTCAGATTATTATTAGAGGGTGAGAGCTATCCTTTTAAGAATTGTTTTAATAATTTTTGGATATTCCATTCTGCACTAAATCTGATTTAAAGAAGCTAGCTGTGAAAATTGATAAATTTAGCAAGCAAAAAATGTTACGATATTGCCAGTTGAATTTTATTTTCCTTCAATCCGTCAAAGAATGGGTACTCCAGTGTTTTATTTAGATATATTTTATTGAATTTATCAAGGGGGTACATTGAGTGGACACTTTATCATGTCCATCTGACATTACTTTTAAAATGGGTTATTATGCCATGTTGCCACCTAGAGGGATAGGTTACTATGAAAAAAAGAAAGCTGACAGAATTGTAGGAAAATTGCTTATGAATATTGATGGGGGACCTAATTAAACGGATTTCGAACGTCGAATGATAGTAATAGCTCGAATTCATGGAGAAAATACTTATGAAATAGCCATACTTGTAAAATATTGAAGTGCAGCTTTAGTGAAATAATATCAAAACTAGAATATCAATTAAAGATTGAGTCTGAACGAGAAATTTATAACCGCCATCAAGTGGAAATGATCGGAAGGAATGGTGAATCTTCCAAATCATGGAAGAAAAAAATTGGTAACAATGCCACAAATTTCAGTAGATATTATTCATGATTAATCTCAAAGTATCTACGAGTATGAGGATAATGTTCCCGTATGGGCTATGGAAGTTGGAGGTTAGTATGAAGAACGCTGCTTTCTACCACAAACAAGAATTCTCTTTGATTATTTTGTTAGTTTAGCACAAAAAGATTGAACAAATTTGTAAAAATATAATGTGGTTCACATGAATCCTGACTTAAGCTACATCATACATAAGGGTGAGTTCGAATATAACGGAAACACAACACGAAAATATAGACCCTAAATCCACTGAAACAATACTTCAAACTTGTAGATGTAATGTGATGCCTTGCTGAATGTTTCTTTGGCATGCTTTGGGTTTTTTTTCATGTACATGTATGATTGAAGTATGCAATATCATATCTTAACATCATTGTGATGACCAAGTCCATTATAAAGTTAATAATTTATCTCAATAGTAAAAGATACTTTTAAGATGATGCGTCCTGCCTCAGTGCTGGTATTGGATAGGATTGGTTGAGGAACATGACAGAGACTTTATTTTGTTGAGGTGTACCTTACAATTTTCAGATCTTTTTCTATAAAGTTTTTTCTTGAGGAAGTTGAAAGAACTATCCGTCTTATTTTTTTTGGAAAATGTTATTCTAGCACGGTTTGAAATTTCACAAGTGACTAAGGCTCTCGCGCGTAGAGATTACGCCAAAAAGAATCAAGGTAGTATTTAATATTAAAGATGGCCCCACCAAGGTATTGAAAGGTAGTAATAATTAAGTGTTAACCGACGTTTTTCTAGAACAATTTAACAATATTTTTCACAATTTTGATCCCTATGTATAATATATTAATTATACAAAAAATTTGCAACTACATTACTAGAGCTATTTTAAGAATTTTTTAATCAATAATAATCGATTTTCCAAACCTTTAGCTTTTCTCATATAAGATTTGATAAAGTATTTGTTTTTGACTTTAGTTGTAAATAAATGTGAGACCAATGTTTGGATTATGTGCACGCTAATATATTCTACTTAAATTGAGACGAGTACTTCAAAATTACTTCTCCAGCTAAAAATCATTTTCATTATGCCTCTTACATAATAAATTGAAATTTTCCAGAACAAAATATAAATCTTGAACTCTTTCTTAAATTAAGTATTTTTGGCTTTAAAAGGAAGGGAAATATTGTAGAGTTTACTGCAAATTTTCCAAACATATATTCGATACAACTAAAATTGGAGGCATTTTGATCTGCACAAACGAAGGCATATTTTCAAAATTTTGTGATAATAGATATAATTTTCTAGCAACCCAGGTGTCCGAGTGATAGCGTATCACGCTTCCACATTACAAGTTCGGCTGGACAAGGCCGACTCTTCACTGGGTCCATAAAATGAGTACGAAGCTTGCTTGGGGATTACACACTGGGGGTTTCGCGTTAGGTTGACCACATGATCGGGACATCTGCTGATGCATCTCAGCGCCTAAGGTTATATATACTGAGGATAGGCACAGTAGGCCTTGACACTTATGGGTTGTTACGCCACTGAGTTTAGTTTAGTTTAGGTATAAAATTTCTAACATAGAGGGCCTGTGACGAAAGTATACAAGTTTCTCGGACCACATACTATCCTCTATAACATTAGTGAAGATGGTCTGAAATCTTACATGGTGTAGTCTGAAATCTTACATATTTGCATGACTGCTATGATGGGAAAATTCATGACCAATTTGAGCAGTAATATTGCGGAACGACAAAACATAGTCCCAGGAGATCATGATACTGCAGTGGTCACTCACCTTTAACCCTTCCATGATGTAGTAGTATGGAACTTGAAGAAAAACGTTTAAGGTGTAAATTTGTGATATGGTCGTTCTATGGCGACCATATCTTTGATTGTCAGCGTGAATTAGAGGTGTGGGATTCTCGAAATGAATCGACATTTTAAAATTCTTAATATGACTTTATGAAGAATATAACTTAAATTTCTAATAAATTAGATAAACTTATATTAAGTGAGAATAAACCAAACACACAGCTGTAGTTAAACCTAATCGCGTAACTTTGATCACTTATCTAAATAATTATATTATTCGCCTACTTTCAATTCTGATAATATTACAAGTTCTAATATCAAATAATCAGTCCTACCTTGAATCAAGCTAAGGTTCAATCAATCTCAGAGACTTTTAGACACGCGTGCAATAGTATGCACCTTGTAGTAATGGCTAGAAATCTGGTAATCTTTGATAGGCCGTCACACACAATTCACACTTCTATCTCTTCTAAACATAACTTTCTCTATAAAAATTGCCATGCCACTTACTAAGACTTTTGTTCTTTTAAAGGCTATCTTATTTGCATTTTACAATTACATTTCACTTCTTGGATTTGGGTTGGAAAAGATTTGCCATTAATCTTGGCCGTCAAAGAACCCAGAGGTTATGTTACAGAAAAGACACGTGAGCCCGTCACAAATTTCATCTTATTTTACGATCTAGTAAATAACCCTAGGTTCTAAATAAATACAGTTCTATAGAAAAATTAATGATTTTTTTTATTTACATTCAATATAACGACATAGGTACAAGGTCACAGGCCTATGCACAGGATGAGATGAGAGAGAGAAGAGTTATATTAACGTCACACTACAACGTCACACCTAACTGCCACACCAAAGGGAGGACATTGAGCCTAGACAGATTTAATGTGCAACGGTCCCTTCTATACGGTGGGTCTTCAGTGACACTAGGCTTGAACTCATGACAGGCCGACCACGAGTTCATGACCATAGCTACTAAGCTACCGTGGCCACATTAACTTGTGGAAGATAATGTAGTATTAAGCCTACTGTATCAGGTAGTAATATTTAAGCAAAAAGGAAGGAAAACAACCCTAGAAGAAAGAGAAAATAAACTAAGCCACTGTTGGTCAAGTAGTCATTCTATAGCTTGAAGAAGTATCCCCCATAAAGGGAATTGTAATTAGTTGAATTTTGAGTGAGTGAATATTAACGTCGCACTGTTTAGCTACACGAGGGCTTTTGGCGACGGACCACGTAATTTTGAACCATGGTCAAGTGACGTGGACGACACCTGAGCTGGCACCCCCTCTCCTAACTACCACACCACGCCAACGGGAGGACGTTTCAGCTCTCGACAGATTTAACGTGCATCGCTGCCCTACACGGCGGGTCTTTAGTGGTACTGGGCTCGAACTCATGACATACCTGCCATGATCCGATGCCTTGACCACTGGGCTACAGCAGCCCTAGTTGAATTTTGAATATTGGCAGTATGAAAACCGAGTCAAAAACTAACAGAGGCTATTAACATTAAGAAATTGTTAACTTTGGAGATTCAACTGTAATTTCACTTGAATGAAGAATATTATTTCATGCAAGAAAAATCAGTTTTCCTTGTTCAAGTTTAAGCAAAATTTGTTTATTTTTCTTTGAAACAATCCTAGATATACACAGATGATGCCTATTTATGTATTTAAGTATCTTAATATTCCAGTTTTATATTTTTTTAGTGGGTGCCGGTGCAGCAGGATCTGTAGTTGCATCTAGGCTATCAGAAAAAGAATGCGTGAGTGTACTTTTACTGGAAGCTGGTAAACCTCCTCCTAAAGTGAGTGACATTCCTGCAGCGGCAAGGAGTTTTACCGGTACAGATATCGACTGGAAATATTCAACTGCTCCTCAAGAACACACAGGAAGAGGATTAATTAATAACGTGAGACTCTTATTTACTTTTCTATTGATATTTGAAAATTGCATAATTTGTAAATTTTTTTCAGGACAAGACTTAGGAGTGGTTACGCGCACACGACCACAACCACCAACGTTAGAAAAGAATTAACATATTCTTCAGGACTATTTTCTCTATCAAATTCAACAGTTTTATTTACATAATGCGTTATAAAAGACACTCAGTAAATCAAATATGAAAGAAAAATTATTTTTTCAAACTTACAACATTAAGCAAAGGTTTACTTTAATTGTTGCCAAAAAAATATATACCTATGCATATATCTGTTGATGATTCAAATCTAAGTTATACAAAAAGAAATACCAAAAAAAATTATCTAAAACAATGCTAAATATGAAATGAAATCTAAGTTTATCATTCTTGGGATATATATAGAATACTTTAATTTAAATAATTTTAAGGCTACACAGTATCCTAAAAATTTCATTTTTATCGAATTTTTTTTTGCATTTTCTGGTGGCCCATATCATTGAGAAGCCTGCCACGAAATTTCAGATCTGTTAGCAAATTAGTTCTTAAGATATTTGAAGTTTTATGAGCTATGGTTTAAAGTTCTTAAGATATTTGAAGTTTTATGAGCTATGGTTTTGGTTTCGGCTTCATTTTAAAGCATTTTTCTACTCTTAAATTTGATTAATTAAAATTATTTTAGAGCTTTTAGTTTGAAATGGTTAATATTAATTTTCATTACGAAAATCATTTCTGCTTGATTATGTTTTGAGTTTTTTGAGTTCTCATAATTAATTAAGATTAATTTCATGGCCAATTTTTGCTTTAAAAATAGTTTATATAACTTAAAACTTTATAATTAATTTTTTCCTGTAGAGAAAATGCCATGGCAAATGCGTTCTCAGGTTTCTGTGAGAAACAACATTTCGAAGAGATGGATTACTATTGAAAATGATGTATCCAAAAATCAGTCCTCAGCTGATTCTGCAATTAGACTTCCGAATGCAAATATTCTGAATTCAAATGATGCAGATATAACTGAATATTTCCTTGATGTACCAAACTACATTATACTAAGCATATTGTAGTACTATATTTTAGTATTTAAAAGGCGTACACAACAAAAGCTAAAGCTTCCTAAACTGCCCCAATTTAAAACTGAAAAAAATTACATTTTATGTGCAAACCAGACTACTTTTTTAGCTTAAGTTAGAATTATTATTATTTTGTACATGAATTCTTTGTGTTTCAAAACTTTTGTGAAAATATTAGGTTAAGATAAAGCTGGATAAACTGACATCTTAACAAATGCTATCAATATTATGCAAAAATATATTTGGGCTTAAAAATATTATTTTCAGTCATATTTAGTTAAAATAGAGTTTTAATGCAGAACATACATTGGAAAATAACATATTAAAAATTATAGCTTTACGGGCATTATAAGTTTTTGTTTTATGACTTTACAAACTTTAAATACGTTTTTGTCTCAGACTTTCAATTTTGAAAAGGTATAAGTGTTTTCTAATCCCTCAGGCTTTTTTCCTGTTCAAGATAGAGCATTGAATTTTTTGTGTGTATACTCCCAAACGTATGTTCTATAAAAGTTAGTATGGATTTAGGCCTGAGATCTCTAGTTATTTTTCTAAAAAATGATAAAGTTGATATTTTAAAAATTTTCGTGTTTTTTCCAGGTTTTTCTAGAAAAATAATTATTAAAAATCAACAAGGGAATAGATTTTCAAATCCATGCTAGCTTTTGTTTGCAATAACCAAAGAAACATAAATAACTTAAAATAACTAAAAAATTTTAAAAATTGAATATTTTATAAAAGTTTGAAAAACTTCAAAAATTCTTAATTTTTTAAAATTGTAAAATAATGGCTGGTCAAACTGATTTTTACTTATAGAATCGACTTAATAATATAATCTAAGTATAAAACATCAATTATTTTTACTGTAAATATCTCTAAAAAATTTTTTTGTGAAAGGGTACCATGTAGCCTTAAACTCTCTTCTGCCGATTTGTTGTAATTTGTACTTTTCTTAAAATACAGATTTATATACATTGCTTTACAATTACTAAGAGACAATTGATTTATGTAAGATAGCGTGTCTACGCGGGCCAACCAATTACAATAAAAATGAACTCCAAGAAAGTTGTAAGACAAACATTTCATTTGTGTAAAAGACAGTGCCCACGAGTTGTTCTTTCAAATTCTAAAGTATTCAAATTTCAAATCCTGAAGTATTTACAGAAACCCAAGATTTGAGTTTTTAAAAGCCGTTCATTTGAGCTCCGTCTAGTACAGAAAGTTGAGTGAAGAATACCCATAAGCAATATTTGAGTGAATCTGAACTCAGGCAAACACTCAAGCGACTCGAAGCTGGTCGAAGTGTCATTCAAGTTGCTCTGCAGCAATGACTGCTTCAACAAACCTTATTTGGGTGAAAAAGCGTTTTAAGGTGGAAATGCTGTGAGAAAGAATGCTGGTGTTTGTGGATAGAGTACCATTACCTGAACAGGATGTATATACATCCCTAAAAGCAAAATAGAAACATACATTTCAATCCGGTTTAGATGGGTTTGCAGCTGGCAACCGTTACCAGCACTCGAGCATTTGCCACAACTGTTTCTTGGCGATTGAATAAAGCTAGTTTGTAAGCACGAAAGCCTGTAAAGTGCATTGTGGCTACACCATCATTGGAAAAATTACGGATTGTTATAGGAATATATTACACCTGCATATTCGTAACAATCACGAACAGTGATCCAAAATCATAATCTTTAAGGAATCCCCATACACCGTGAGGAGTTACACTGCGCTCTAACTACTTTGGGTAGAGAGAGGAATCTGTTACGAATCTACAAATTGTGTGTCCATGGAATTTATCAGTATGACAGGAGAATCATGGTGTGAACAGGCATTATTCCTAGGGGCAAAATAACTATGCAGGATTGATACAAGAACCTTCTGGGATTGTAAATTTTAATGGGAGATTCTTCTGGGATACATTTTACTCCCCGAGGTTTTGGGTCCAAATTTTCTCTTAACAATTGACAATGCATGCCCAAACAAAGTAGTGAAAGTCTCCGAGATTTGAGAATGTAAATATATTGAGTGTAGGGAACTGCTGGCATATTCCCTTGACTTGAATTCCATGGAATATGTTTGGAATGCTCTAAGACTCCTTTCATAAAGAAATTGTCCATCCAAATTGTACAGATCTTCAAAATCGCTTTGATAAAAGAATGGGGTGGTATCCGAAACTCTTCTAGACAGTTTCGTAGAGAACATGCGTAACGGATGCAAAATGTGATTTAGTGTGCAAAGAGATTGCTTAGGTGTTATCAGTGCGGCTAGAGTGATCGTTTTTCGTGACGTTAAAATTTCTTCAAGGCATGGAATTTTTAAAATCTTGTTTTTCTATAAGGCGAAATCTATCATATTTTGCATTATATATATATACGTATTGCACGGTACCTTTACGAAAGGAATAATAGATATTCTTTTCTCATTTCTTTTATAAATATCTGTTACTAAGCATTATAAAAGTTTTGATGTGATTGCCAAACAGTGCACTGATTAGATTTTAAAAATATTCATCATAAGGACAAAAACACAGCAAAAGCTTTTACAAAAAAGTACATTTTTAAAGCTACTTTTTCGAAAATGTTTCAAAATAAATTTTTAATTCATAAAATCTCACAAATGAATAATTAAAACTAACACATAAAAGAGTTTCAAAATTTAAAAGACAGATATATAGCTTTACAGGCATTTTTATTAGTTTATTTTCTCAGGCGTATTTTATTGCTGTAAAGTAAATAAAATTGTCTATATTTGATGTGGAAAGTAGAAATTCCATAGAATTGAAAGTACGTTCACGAACTCAAAATGTCGAGTAGATGAGTTGAAATGGTAGACTGCGTGCCTATTAACGTCACACTTCGAAGCAGCATGAGGGAGTTGACTACTAAATGAAAGTCTTTGTAACGAAATCAATCAGTGACAGCTTAAGATATGAATGCAAACTCAACAGAAGTTAGCAGGAGCATGGATTTTCAAGTATTTTTTCTCGTCAAAAAAAAAAAAGTTTGGGAATATTTAAAATTTAATTCTACAACCTCTGACAATAAAGTTCGGAGAATAGTCCTGTAACATTAACGTAGGTGAAATATTAAGGAAATTTTCCCTACTGTTTTTCGAAATAGTCACCTCCCTTAACTATGCACCGCTGAGATCTTCTATACGTCTCCTGGAATATTTGCCAGAAGTCTTTTGAGATGGAGTTCAAAAAGCCTTGTCCCGTTTCGTTGGATGTCAGAAATATCGTCAAATCTCTTTCCTTTCAAGACGAGTTTAAGTCGAGGAAATAGGAAGAAGTCTGGAAGATTGAGATCTGACGAGAATGGTGGCAGATTGATTGTAGCAGGTGATATTTGGAGAGAATGAGATGAATGTTAAATTTGCAACACCCCCTTTTTTCCAGGAACTGTTTGGCGATATTGGCTGTGTGAGGGCGAGCATTGTCATGAACAAAAAACCATGAATCTTGTTGGGTGTACTGGTGTCGTACCCTGCGTAAACGTTTCATGAAATGGGTCAAAATTTCAATATACCTTGCAGCATTGATTGTCCATCTATCATGTACACAGTTAATCACTGGTCTTCCGTGATTAATTTACACAGTTTCCCAATGTTTTCGTCATTGATGGTGGCCGGTCTTTCGCTATGGGGGTTGTCAGAAACAATTTCCCTGCCTTCTCAAAAACGGGCTGACCACTCGTACACACTCTTCATGGACACTATTTGATCTTCATAAACACGTACCAGCATCGAATAAGTTTCTGTCGGTGTCTTGCCAAGCTTAAAACAAAACTTTAAATTGATCTTTTGCTCGTTCATTTTTCTGTTCCCAGTTAAGAACCAACACACTAAGCAAGCACTATGTAAAACAAGACTTACGCGGAACATAAGCGACTCTCAACTGAATAATGGTGAGGGAAGATGGTTAAAACCTGCGGCAACGCATGTGCAGCGTTTTGTTTCTCCAGTGTTGCCAGATCACCCGTTCTGACTTCATTCATCTAACTTTGTTGTCAGAGGTTGTATTTTTAAAAGGATTCAGAGTATTTAGTTGTCGTTTACGTTTGTAAGGTGGAGCAAATATCCTATCAGAACTAGAATTATCGGCGACTACTTTCAGTCTATTCCAAAATTAATCACTCGGAGCAAGATTTCAATGGAAATATGAAATGTATAGAGAATCTTCCTCTGCAAGTCACAAACCGTAAAGGACAGGAATAAATGCGCCTTACGACTCCCCCAAGTAGGAATTCCGTTTTGTCCCAGTCTAAGGCTTGCATGGAGCGGTTTATAGACCCGAAGATGGGGAGTTCAAAACACCCTACCTCAAAGCAGCCACCAAAGTGAACATGGACACAACACCATAAATACCTCTACCTTTAGTGGTGACTCGGAAATTGAACTCGAAATGGCAGTTAATCCTAGTACTACTGGATGATTATGCTCTCCATGAAGAGTCGAACTAGGAATTTCCCAATAAAGGATTCAAACGGCTTTGGAGCGCGCGTCAACCAGATCCGTAATCTTATCAAGAAACTGCCATTGAAGCCAATTGAAAATGTTCTTCGAAACGACGCTCAATCCTACTGAAGATGTTTATAACTTGCAGTAAAAGCTGAAAAACAATCTTCTTTATATAATCTCTCAGAAAATCCATCAACAGCAAAAAAGACTTTCCTTTCTAGGAAGAAGGTGCGTGGCCACCATCCTCCTACAGATTGTAAAACAAAAGGAAAAGGAGTGAAAGTGCTGACGACTGGTCTGAGTAGGGTTTTTTTTTGGCCCCAATCGTCTAATACGTGCATGGGCTTTGAACCATGATGCGAAGATGAGCAGTTCAAATCCTTTTGAAACAAAAAGCATCTGTCAAGGTCACCATAGGTGACCCGCCATCAATAAATGTTCCCGAAAACGGAACAGTGTAACAAGGAAAAGAAGGTTGAATTATTTCTTGTAATTCTTGTCACTTTCGAGAAATAAACCTAAGTTTCTATAAATATAATTTTTTTGTTACTCGTATGAGATTTTAATCATAGTCAAACAGAAATTTAATATGCTTTTTTCATAACAAATAATATTCTAAGAACTTCAAAAGTACGAGGGTGAGTCAGAAAGTAAGTTTCCCTGTCAACTGTGGTCAGGGTTATGTATGAAAGTCAAAACATAGAATAAAACATTAAATATAAGACATAACTTTATTTTTCCACATAAGTACCAAGTACATTGAGACATTAGTCACACCACTTGATAAGCTTCAAAACGCCCTTCAGGAAAAACTCACGGCTTTTCATACAGAAAGAGGGTTTTCTTTTGCTTGGACTTTTTGGGGGTTGGAACAATCAATGCTACGCTTTACTGTGACAACCTGTCGAAATTGAAAGAGGTGATTCGGAACAAGTGGCCTGGGCTTCTCAAATCTGGCGTTCTATTGTTGGACGACAATGCAAGACCACACTTTCGGACGGCAATGCAAAACCATATTGCAACTCTTGGTTGGGAGCGCCTATATCACAGTCCTGATCTCGCACCAAATGACTTTCATCTGCTTCCGGCTTTGGAGAAGAATCTCACCTGAAGGGGCTTTGGAAGCAATGCTGAAGTCAAACAAGCCGTTAAATGCTTCTCCCGTACGCAAAGCCCTGAGTTTTTCTTGGAGGGCTTTTTGAAGCTCATCAAGTGGTATGACTAATGTCTCAATGTACTTGGTACTTATGTGGAAAAATAAAGTTATGTTTTATCTTTAATGTCTCATTCTATGTTTTGGCTTTCATGCACAACTCTGACCACAGTCCACAGGGGAAACTTACTTTCCGACTCATCCTCGTATTCGTAAAAAGTAAACAAAGTTTCAAATGGATTATAATACACAAATGACTATTGTCTTTTTTTCAATGTTTCTTTTTAAATTAACATCTTTAGTCAATATATGTTGCTGTATCTGATTCTTAACCATTCTAACCATTCAATGTTAAAACGACATAAAAATTTGTTTAATACTTTGTTTTTTGTATTTTTGCTGAACACTATTTATGTCAGTATAAATGGAATGTGCTAGAGATACAAACATAGGCAGAGTCAACTTTAAATGAAGAGGAAAAAAGGCCTATATACACTGGTGTGCAAAACTTAAGCAACAGGTGGGTTTATTGCCATAACTTCACGAAAATTCATCTGAGAGACATGAAATTCTGAAATGAGGGAGAGTATTATGTACGTAAAGGATGACGAAAGCATCGGCGCTGAAAAAGGAATACAACGCATACGGTATGGAATCAAACAAAAACAAGACTTTATTGAACGCATAGTATCTTGACTCATGATTGTTCATCCAACAGGAAGAACAACAAGCAGATGTTCCTAATATGGTATATGCCTCCCTTACTACAATGGTTGCTTCGCACCGTCTCCGCATACTCAGAACCAGCTGGTGCAACATTTCTGAGGTAGGAGTGCTATTCCTCAATCAACATCTGTTTGAGTTGTTGGTTGTTTCCGGATGATGTAAGCGTGTGGCAATACGTCTCCCAAAGTATCCCAATGTTCGATGGGATTTAAATCTGGGGAGCAAGCTGGCCAATCCTTTTTGAGTGATATCTTCACTTTCCAGCAGCTCCTCAACAGCAAGAGTATGATGTGGCTGTGCATTGTCATCCATAAAAATGAAGTCTAGGCCAATGGCACCTCGGAAAAGACGCACATGGGGAAGAAGTACCTCCTCACAATAGCGATCCCCGGTTACAGACCCTCTGTCGAAAATGTGAAGCTCAGTTCCACCGTTCAGCATAATGCCAACCCAGACAAGAACTCCAGAACCACCGTAACGGTGTCTTTCCTTGATGTTACTGGGAAAAAACCGGGTCCCGATCTCTCTCCAAATCAAAACGCGTTCAGAATCGCTTCTGGTGCTGAACCGACTCTCATCCGTAAAGAGGACACGACTCCATTGATCAGTTGTCCAGGTTTTGTGTTCTCGGGCCCACTGTAAACGGTGGCTTCGGTGGCCAACTTTCAACGGGAGGCAGCGTTCAGAACGGCGGGCAAATAGGCCCCTTTGTGAAGGCGTCTGACCACCACTTGTCAACCCGTTGCTGTACAGAGTTTCTGAACAATGGTGCTTGCTGACTGCTGTCGACCTCTTTTCGCCTGTAGGATGATATATCGGTCATCCCCTGCAGTTGTCGTCCTCGGGCGGCCACCACCAACCTTTCTAACAGATGTACCTGTGGTTTGGAACGCTTTCCAAGCATGCGAAACGACACTTTTGTTGATTCCGAACTCTGCAGCTACACTGGTGACGGTACTCCCGTCCTCCAGCTTTCCGATCATTCTTCCACGTGTGAAGTCATTCAGGTGATTTCTTCTAGCCATATTTCACGAACTGACTCACTGGCACTTGCAGCGAATATGTTGAATTGCGTCTCCATCCATCATTTTATTCTACTGTTGAGCAGCGCTCGCCGACGTTACGCGTTTTGCGTACGCTCACATCGCTTCTGACGTTTTGTTCCTGATATTTGCATACGCATGACGTTTCTACTGACACGTGTTCACTGTACTGATCTCCAGACCTCCTTTTCTGCAATTTCATGGCTATCTGCTAAATTTTTACATTGTTGCTTAAGTTTTGCACACCAGTGTATATATCACAATGAAAGAGGTATTATTTTTAAAAGTGAAGGTCATGCTTACTTATGACAGTAAACTATTACTCAATCCATTTCAACATGAATAAGTTATAGTTTAAATATTCAATTTATAACTCTTTAAAACTTAAATCCACTAACTATCTTGAATTTGTGTAAGTTTAATAGAATTTTTAAGTAAAATGTAAAATCTATATAGTCTATGTGGCGTTTTTTCGATTGTAGTAAAATGTTCTCCAGCAACAACAACAACAAAACAAAATCGAGAATTCCTATGTGTGATCGCTTTAGTTCTCTGTTTTTAGCAAATATTTTAAATCCTTGATAGTACACCAACGAATCACAAAAAAAAAAATAGCAGGTATTTTTTTTTAGTTATGCTGATTTTTACAATTCAACTGACAACTTGAGCATTTCGTTTCAGTCTATAGCATGGCCGAGCGGAAAAACTATAGGTGGCTCTACTGTTATCAATACCATGTTGTATCTCAGAGGAAACAGACATAATTACGATGATTGGGCGAAAGAGGGCGCCACTGGATGGAGCTACGAGGATGTTCTGCCCTATTTTAAGAAAGCGGAAGACAACGTTAATTTCGAATATGTTAAAAATGGTGCGTAATACAAGGTATTTCTTTATTTTTCTAACATTGTATTTTTCTGTGAAAAAAGATAATTAATTTACAAGATTTTCTCAGAATTGTTCTTTATTTTAATATGCCTAATTGCATAAGACTCAAAAACGCTAGGATGTCTAAGGTTATGTAAAATACACTTTTATAAAATTGGTTGACTTTCAGAAATATTACTATGAAACGAAGAATTCACAAGAATTACTTTCATACCTTTCCTGTTTGTTTGAGGTTCTTCGTTGTTGTGTCTATTTTCCTTTATGTGAGGTTCTTCGCACTGTGTTAATTCAATGTTTCTTTTTGTTTTTGTATGGTCGCTGTCTTTGTTGCTCTTTTCAAAAATAAAATAGAGGAAAGAATAAGAAAAAGTGAAAAAATTATGGATCCTCACCTTGTGTAATCTTTTGAAACTTTTACATTTTTTTCTTATTTTGTGCAATTCCATTTACAGGTGGTGTTTATCAGTACTTTATTGCTTATCCAAGAATTTTAGGGTCTCATTAGAGAGGCAGCAATTGTTTGTTCTTAGTATATGCATATTTAATTTTCCTTTTTATTTATTTTTCGACTTCAGTGAAGGATCACTTTTATATAGTATTTTTCTCTTACTGTGTTTTATGAACTTCTCCACCTACACAGTGCGTCAAATAAGTTTTAAGACTCGTCCCAGAGATCAGGTTTTAATGGCACCATGAGTGTAAATGTGTATGTGTCATAACGTCCATGGTCTGCTGACACACTGCCAACAAGCTATGTGCATTTAGTTAAGTAGCTGAGAAAAGACGAGCGCTTATTATAGAAGTGAATTTTTTTCAAGTAGATTTTTTAAAATGGAGAAAATAGTTGTGATTAAATTTAATGCAAAACTTGGTAAAAGTGTTTCGGAAACATACCAACTTACGAAACAAGTTTATGGTGACTATTGTTTCAGTAGATCAAATGTTTTTATGTGGTACAAACGTTTTTTGATTGGAAGAAAGATCAACGTTGTGGAAGAATAATTTCTCTTAGGACACCTGAAATTATTGAGAAAGTACACTTCGTGGCAAACAACCACTGTGCGTCACTGAGATTGATGAAAGACTCTTTAAACACCAACAAAGAAATGTTTCAAACCATCCTGCAAGAAGATTTTGGCTAAAAGAAAGTGTGTGCTAAATTTGCTCCACACACTTTAATCCCTGAACAAAAAGCAACGAGAAGTGCACATTTCAGTCGTTGAAAACGATTCAAACTTCTTGAAGTCAATTGTAATAGATGATGAATCCTGGTGTTTCCATTATGATTCTGAAACAAAGTGGCAAAGTGCGGAATGGAAGTATGAAAATTCACTGAATTTTCAAGGAAAGTTCCATCCAAAATCAAAAAGATGCTCATTACATTCTTCTATATAGTAAAGGTATTATCTACAAAGAATTTATTCAGACTGAACAACCAGTTACAGATCAGTACTACTTAGCTATTTTAAAGCGTTTGATGGCCCAAATTCGTCGCATTCGTCAGAATATCGGACTGAAAGCAGTAGGTGTTTGTTGCATGACAATGCGTTCAGTCACACCTCTTGCTCTTACTGTTCGTCGATTTTTGGTAAAAAATGGTATCTGTATGTTGAACCATCCATTGTATTCACCTGATTTAGCACCTATTGACTAGTCCTTATTCTCAAAACTTAAAATAAAGTTAAAAGGGTGTTATTTTGAGGATGTTTGGACCATACTAGTAGCTTCGACTCTTACTTTTCAGGCCATTCCGCAAAGTGATTTACAACAGGCATTCGGTTCATTAATAAATCGCTGTAACAAGTGCGTTGAAAAGGAAGAGTTCTATTTTGAATAAGAAACCAAAATTGTGAAATTAATGTCTTATTTCCATTTCTTTTTAAAGACCCGATCTTTAAACTTATTTGATGCACTGTATATTCTCAAGAATTTTTTTAACATGATGGTAGTGGTAAGGGGTCCCGAATGAGAGATCATTCCGTATTTGCGATTTTCTTTTGAGTATCAATAAACTGTCTTCTCAGAGGCCAGTTTGTTACTTAAAACGCTTTGAGAGAGAACTCGGTTTTCCTGAGTAAGTAAGTAAGGATAAAATCCTCTTCTTTTCTTGATTGTGGCTGTTTTGTCCGTGATTGATAATGTTCCATTTCTAGGATTGTCTACGAAGGACGTGTTAAAATACTTCCTCCATATACAATAGTGTCATATGACGGGCTATCATTCCCATAAGTAGCCATTATTTCATCGTGGATTTGTCAGGAACTAAAACTTTTCAAATGAAGGAACTGTATCACACTTCGAACCTCTTCTTTCCCCCTACATACTGCGAGTTACTTCATTCAGAAGTTTCCTGAAAGTAAACAAATCAACATTAAAAGTTGCCATTCAAAACATTATATACGTAAGGATCAATTAGTATGTAGAATAAATTTTATCCAGATATCTTGGTTATTTCTTAATAATTAAAAAAAAAACTTTTCTTATTAATAATTATTTCTTATTAATAAATCTGAAGATTCTTCGCCTGTCATAAGTCTTCAAAGTGAATATGTCACCTGATTTTTTAAAAATGTATGCACGTTTTTAAATTTTAATTACTATACTTAGCTTTTTAAATTTTATTAGAGACCAATAGAAACAATTTAATATTTTCTCATATCTTAAGATGCTCAGTTGCATCAAGAATTCTGTAACGGCTGATTCTTTACCAAAACCAACTGGTTATTAAAATTAATCGATTTTTGCCACTTTGTGTTTGTATCTGTTTCAAAGTCAAGTTTAGTTTTTTAAAAGTGCTGTTCAATATGTATAATTTTCAATATTTTTTATTCTTTTCGAAACACTATAACATATCAAAATGTGGCAGGAAAGTTATAACAAAAGATTCTTTTCTTAGTGAAATTTCAAATTATTTCAGGTTTCCACGGTACTGATGGTCCAGAAACGGTATCTAAGCCCAGGTATGATCCCCCACTAAAGCTTGCAGTTTTGGAGTCTGCGGTGAGGAGAGGATACCGTGTTGGAGACATAAATGGTCCAGACACTACAGGTAATGTTAGCATAACATAGTACTACAATTCATTGTACTAAGGCTGTGTGTACTATATAATGAAACAAAAAAAAAGCATTGACCTTCCAATGACCATGTGTGATACAAAATGATTCCAATGCCAGTTTCTGTCGGACATTTAATTTTAAAAAAATGTAGTGCTTTCAGAACTTTTACAGTTGAATTTTACCGAATTTTGTTAAGAACTATGAAATTATCGCTTATCCTTTAAAAATAAACACGTCAAAATTACGTTTGTTTTGGGATCACTAAATGATACCACCTGATGTTCCATGTAATAAGAAATGTGGTAATGTGCTAAAAAAATGTAGTAAGTGTATGCAATTGATGTCTTTGAAAAAAATGTCAGTATCATAACAACTATATATTGCATGAGTAATAATAATCAGAATATTTAAATTAAGTTCAACTGAACAGTTTGCATTCAAATTCCTAACCCTAATGTGAATTAATCACTATGTTACTTTTAACGTGTTTTGTTGCAATTGTATTATATTTTCTATTTTTTTCTATTTGTGCTTGCAATTATATTACATGTCCCATTTTTCCCTATACATGGCTGCAAAATTCTTATATAAGAATTTTAATATATATATATATATTATAAAAATTGTTTTAGTACTAGAACGTCCGGGATTTCGATTAAAAGTAAACCGGTGTCGTTTCGACACCGCAATATAAAATAATTGTTATAATTAAATAATTGCAAGATTTCTGCTCAGAAGGGTTTAGTTTTAAGACTTTTTGAAATTACTTCATGTATTTATCATTATTATGACCCATTATATCATAAAAAACTGACGTTGGCATTATGTTTCGCAGAAGCTTGTTAAACCACTGCTTTGTCTCAAAACATTTCGGGTCGCAAATTGCCAGGAACATTACTATTATATGGTTCCCACTCTGTGTCATCCCTAGCGATATATATATGGGAATTTATTGGAATTTTATCAATTTCATCTGCACTTTCTTCAGATTCGTCGCAATCACTGTCATCACTGTCTTCATCGGAATCTAAATTAGAACAAGCCAGCTCACACACACACACACACACACACACACACACACACACACACACACACACACACACACACACACACACACACACACACACACACACACACACACACACACACACACACACACACACACACACACACACACACACACACACACACACACACACACACACACACACACACACACACACACACACACACACCACGGCCACCATCTGATTCCTTTTATAAAGTTCTAGCAACAAATTAGTAATTTCATCAGGGCTTAGACCTTTTCTAAGAGTCATCGTTTCAAGGTGTCTGCTCTGCACAAGGTTCGAAAATTGAATGAAATTTTATTATTATGAGCAGATAAGCAAATATTATGTAACGAAACAGTTAGCCACAATTTTAGTATAACTGACTCATTCCCGCTGTGAACTAAATAACGCTGCATTCAAGGCCAAAAAAAAAATACTACTACTTCCGGAAGTTTTGTGAGGCATCTACCCGTGGGTGCCCCTGTTCTCCATTATCTACGCGACATGTGTGTTTCTGTAGGGAAGGACGAAGAATCACGCAAATCGTTCATCTTAATATCTGTTTATTAAGATCTTAACTTAATCACAATACACAACAATAATAATAATCAAAGTAAGCAGATCTGGAATGAGAAGACACAAATCGTGTTACCAAATAATCACGTAATGGACCACTATATCTAACTTTACAGATTAATTCTAATCTCACTAATAAACGCACTTTCCTTATACACTGGTGTGCAAAACTTAAGCAACAATGTAAAAAGTTAGCAGATAGCCATGAAATTGCAGAAAAGGAGGTCTGGAGATCAGTACAGTGAACACGTAAGTCAGTAGAAACGTCATGCGTATGCAAATATCAGGAACAAAACGTCAGAAGCGATGTGAGCGTACGCAAAACGCGTGATGTCGGCGAGCGCTGCTCAACAGTAGAATAAAATGAAGGACGGAGACGCAATTCAACATATTCGCTGCAAGTGCCAGTGTTTCAGTTCATGAAATATGGCTAGAAGAAATCACCTGGACTACTTTACACGTGGAGAATGATCGAAAGCTGGAGGAGGGGTGTACTTTCACCAGTGTAGCTGCAGAGTTCGGAATCAACAAAAGTGTTGCTTCGCGCGCTTGGAAAAACGTTCCAAACCACAGATACAGCTGTTAGAAAGGTTGGTGGTGGCTGCCCGGGACGACAACTGCAGGGGATGACCGATATATCATCCTGCAGGCGAAAAAGAGGTCGACAGCAGTCAGCAAGCACCATTGCTCAGAAACTCGTACAGCAACGGGACGACAGGTCGTGGTTTACTGTGGCCAGACGCTTCACAAGGGGCCTATTCGCTCGCCGTCTGAACGCTGCCTCCCGTTGAAAGTTTGGCCACCGAAGCCCCCGTTTACAGTGGGCCGAGAGGCACAAAAAAAGGACAACTGATCAATGAGTCGTGTCCTCTTTACGGATGAGAGTCGGTTCAGTACCAGAAGCGATTCTCAACGCGTTTTGATTTGGAGAGAGATCGGGACTCGGTTTTATCCCAGTAACATCAAGGAAAGACAACGTTACGGTGGTCCTGGAGTTCTTGTCTGGGGAGGCATTATGCTGAACGGGCGAACTGAGCTTCACATTTTCGACAGAGGGTGTAACCGGGGATCTCTATTGTGAGGAGGTACTTCTTCCCCATGTGCGTCTTTTCCGAGGTGCCATTGGCCCAGACTTCATTTTATGGATGACGATGCACGGCCACATCGCACTCTTGCTGTTGAGGAGCTGCTGGAAAGTGAAGATATCACTCGAATGGATTGGCCAGCGTGCTCCCCAGATTTAAATCCCATCGAACATGTGTGGGATGCTTTGGGGAGACGTATTGCCACACGCTTACATCATCCGGAGAACAACCAACAACTCAAACAGATGTTGATTGAGAAATGGGCACTTCTACCTCAAGAAATGTTGCACCAGCTGGTTCTGAGTGTGCGGAGACGGTGCGAAGCAACCATTGTAGTAAGGGGAGGTCATATACCATATTAAGGAACATCTGCTTGTTGTTCTTCCTGTTGGATAGACAATCATGGGTCACGATATTATGCGTTCAATAAAGCTTGTTTTGTTTGATTAAATACCGTATGCGTTGTATTCCTTTTTCACCGCCGATGCTTTCGTCATCCTTTAAGTACATAATACTCTCCCTCATTTCAGAACTTCATGTCTCTCAGATGATTTTTCGTGAAGTTATGGCAATAAATCCCCCTGTTGCATAAGTTTTGCACACCAGTGTAGCTTAATCAAAGTCGTTTACCGCTATATCCTAGGTAAACAGCTACTTTCTTTGTCCTAACTGACGTGGGTTTCATCTGGCTCTAATCCTTGTGGCTTCGTATCCACTTTTAGCTTGGATATACAGGTACGGGTAGGTTAATTCTCGAACTTGGTATTCTTCTAAACGCTATCTTAATCACTTCCACCCTTAGATATAGACCTCACATAGCCACGTCGCGAACGCTAAACTTCTATTATATATATTATTCCTAATTTGCATAATCACGTTCTTCTTCTCGAGTTGGTTGGAAAGAATTGTCATTCTGGCCCCAAAGAACCCCAAGTGTACTGTAAAAAACGTGATGAAAGCCCCGTCACAGTTTGTTTGACTAATAGTAATGACTTAGAGTACTATCTTTTGTCGAACGAAAACTATTTATAAAGATAAATGGTCTTGGTATCAAAACGACACCAGCGGACGTTCTAGGTGTATTTGGTGTATAATCTTTCCTAATTAACCTACAACCAGAAAACTTTTTCTATGTAATCACCATGGAAAATGATTAAATGTCGCGAAAATTTTTCAAATTTCCTTTAAAAATGTGGAAAGGAGAACAAACTAAACAGACTGCGGTGTCCAATCGACACCGACGGAAGTTCTAGTGTTAAAAGCTAAACTTTAAATTTCATATGATATAATAAATAAATACGCATTTTTCTCTTAATTTTAATCACTTAAGTAGCTCACATGAATTTTCATGCTCCAAATTTCCATCTGGTCATCCACGGGTTAAGAAATAAGATTACATTATATAATATAAAGCAATGCATTATGTCTAAAAATAAATATAACTAATAATGAACTAAATTTCAGTACATATGAAATAATATGAAATAGATCTGGAATGAACAACTATTTTAGTACTTCAAGGGACTATGTGACTATTGACTTACATGGGACTATGTATGGAAAATTCAAGCAAAACACTTGTCTTATGAATCTCACATCCTATGTAATAATTTTGTTTTTAATTTCTCGGTGCTCAAAATAAGTTTTGTTGCAGTTTTAAAAAGCGTTTGATTTAAAAATCAATTGCGATTGAGGTTTTTTACCAGTTTTGAATATGGTAGCTGTTTGTAAAGCGCGCATCCATCTAGTACCCGAAATGAGGAAGAACTAAACGTAGTTGATTGGCCGTTAAAAAATTAAAAAAAAATCGAAAACTGTAAAAGTGACAAATTGGAGTTAGTGAATATTAATGTCGTACTATACAGCTACACAAGGGCATCTGGCAACAGACCTTGTAATTTTGATCCAAGGTCAAGTGACGAGGACGACACCTTAGTTGGCACCCCCTTCTAACTTCTACATCATATCAACGGGAGGACATTTGAACATCGATAGATTTAACGTGCACCTCGCCCCTACATGGCTTGTCTTCAGCGGTACTAGGCTCGAACTCAAGAAACGCCGGTCACAAGTCCGTTACCTTGACCACTAGGCTACCGCGACCATTGTGATAAATTGGAAAACATTATCTAAGAACAGGACGACTTGGAATGGAATTCTGCGGAAAGAAAGCTCATCCGGGACTGTCACACTCATAACACATTGTGTTTTAATGTATCAAATAATAAAAAAAAAATTAAAAATTTCCAGAATCATTTTTAAAATAATGAAAATATTACTTATATTTTCTTCATCAAATTCGTCACCAAAATTTAACTTGGTTCTTAATAAAAACTGACTTTGATATCACCTACGTTTCTGAAAATTCTAGGAAAAGTGTTTGACGCAAAATGCATTCATTTAAAATCGCATTTAGAACGCAAAAAACATATTCAAATTCCTCCACCACTCAATATCAACTACCGCAAATTAATTTGCTGTGATTTTGAAATTCTCGAACAGTGAACCTGATACGAAAGTTAGAAGAAAAAACTGTTGAACAGATGGCAAACTCGTAGCTGATTGAAGACTCAGAATTATAAATTTTACTGACTATATTATATAATTTTTGAATTGTGTGTGTGGATAGTTATCCAATCGGGAACACCAATCATATATCTAATAAGAATGATTTAAAATACGGGATTAATCATTCAAACCATTCATATTTAAAAATTAGGTAACTGATAATGGGTCTTAAAAAGTTATAAAATAGTTAATGATAATTTATGAATAGACAGCTTATCTAAACATACATTAAGGAAATAACTTATCTTCAGATAAATTTTATTAATTTTAATACTTTAAAAAATGTAAATAAAAACCTAATTAGCCTGACTTTGTTTTAATATTTTTCTTCTAATTTTGAGGTATTTTTCAAAATTATTTTCAGGATTTTACAATTTTCAAGCTTTGATAAGAAATGGCCAGCGTTGTAGTTCAGCCAAGGCATATTTAGCTCCTGTCGACTACAGGACAAACCTCGATATAGTAGCTGAGGCTTTTGTGAAAAAGGTTTGTATTCGTGAAGGTTGTTTTTACCACCGAATTGGGGTATAGTTCATGTTTAGTTTTCAGTATTACGTAATCCGGTCTAAAGCTCAGTTATTATACACACAAACACATAATGGGTTTCTGTTCACATTTATTATTTTATAAAAATATGTTTACAAAGGATATTCAGAAGAAAAGACCGTTATCTCTGTCCTGCTGTCATAGAAACATTTGATGATTTTTATTAAAAATCCAGGTAAGAGGTCTGGAATTTTTATATATGCAAGTATATTGAGAAACTGAACGGTTGGGGTTGCTGGTAACGCAGGATTACTCCTGTGAAAGGCTGCGTTAGGACGACATTGGAATGCTCGTTATCCGGAGCCCTAATTGGTCTCTGCAAGTGTGAGATAGTCCAAGCGAATCTCTAGATGTCAATCTGAGTGAGAGTTCGTTGGAGCAGTGCCGGTTTATCCATTGGGCACTTGGGGCTGGCGCCAAGTCCCTCGAGCTCCGAAAGGGTCCGAATAAGCTGGACTTAACCAGATTTTCTGGTTATTAATTTCGATCCACCAGTGCCAAGGAGGGCAGCAGATCTTCTGCGCCCAGGGCCCGAAATGAGCTTAAACCGGCACTGCGTTGGAGCGTGTTGAAGCGCCTAGTTTTCCCCTTTTCGTGTCTCTTTATAGATCGAATACGTCACGCTCTTCCAAGCCTCATGTGACGCAAAATCACTTTTTCTTGGACGTATCCGGGATTACTATTCGACCATTGGTCCTAGCCACCCTTCGTGCGGTGGACAAGCCGGCCACATCTCTGTCGGCTGGATAAATGGACGTCGTAGACTGACTAGTTTTTGAACATAAGCTTCGGATTGTCCAGTCTTGGATACTTTCCCACGTGGAACTATGTGGCCGTTGAGACGTTATTAGTTCCCTAATAGGAAATAGGTCCCTCAGTGGAGACCACCACACAAGAATGTGTGAATAACATCATGAATAATGATATCTTTTTTTTTTAAATAATTTGATATCTCTTTTTCATACATATCCTTCAAATATTTTGTGAATTACTCCTTTATACTTTTTATAAGGAACATCAGAGAATAAGGTATTAAATATTATTTTCGTTTATTCCATTTTATATTTTAGACTTATGTATTTTTAATTAATTGAAGTACAGAGCATATCCCAAGAGATTATTTGGATTTTGTCGACATTAAAACTTATCGCGTCAAGGAAATTGAATATTTCGTAACAACTCCAACCGACCAAACAACTTAGTCTTCAGCTTTTCTCTAGATGCTCCAGTTGAAAAAATTGAAGCAGAACCAAAAGTCCCAGAACTTGAAGAGGAAACGCATACATAATGATCCGATTTAAGAAAAAGTCTCCTTTAAAATTCTTAGTTAAGAGTAAGAGTTAAATGTATGAGAAAATTTATCAAATTAATAAATTTGTATGAAAAAGGTACAGTAAAAAGTTAAAGATAAATTTTTTTAGGAAAATTGTATTAATTACTGTCATTTCGAGCATAGCTCTAAAAGAAATGCTGCCTAAAATTCTCAGTACCATGTCAAAATAAGTTTTATGACAGGCATAGAGGGAATTCTCTACCCCAAACTCTATCAAAAATAAACTCATTAATTCATTTGAGGTTACCCTATTTTCTCCAAACTCTTCCACAATAAAATGTAATCAACTGAAAAAAAAGAGGCCGTGGGGTAGCCTAGTGATTAGAGCATCGGACTCCAGACCGGAGGGCCTAGGTTCAATGCTCGATGCCACCAAGTACCCTCCGAGTACACACGCAGTACGTGCTCGTTAAATCAGTGGGTCCGAAAGTCTTGTAGGCGGTCGCAGCAGAAACCATGTGTACAGGGGGTTGGAGAATATTTCCCTCCCCTCCAGTTCTATGCCTAAATTGTGGAGGTGAAGATAGGTGATGTCACCATCTATCGTGTAGAAGTTTAACCTATCTCAGGCTCTGGGAACTTTCTTTCCTTCCCTTCGAGAAGGACATGACAACAACTCAAAAAAGTTATAAAAAAATCAGACCCGTAATCGAAATGAAATTTTTAAGTTTCCTTCAGTTTATTTGCAATTTTTTAAATTTTTGTCTGATTATCAGATGTTTAAATACTAATATTAGTTTTGAAGTCTAATAAAAAAAGTTTCCTATAACTCTATCTACTTTGTGTGAGTCTCATTCAATCTACAGATGCTTAGTATTTTTATGATGCTAAATTTCTTTAATTTCCTAAGATGGTATTTTCTATTTGATAGACAAACTTAAAAAGTTGCTAAAATATTCAGATTTGTAGGACATTTGAGTTCATTACAGCTCTTTTTTTTTATCTTTATCAGATTATAATCGAAAATCGTGAAGCTAAGGGAGTTGAGTTCGAATTTGAAGGACTACCGATGGTAGTAAGAGCAAATAAAGAAGTTATTATGTCTGCAGGAACAACCAACACTGCTCAACTTCTCATGCTTTCTGGAATAGGTCCCAAAGAAGAACTGAAGAAACACAAGGTAAGTTTTTAATTCGTGATCAAAATATTGTCAATCAGGGATCTGGAAAAATCGAAGTAAGGATTATATAAGGAGAGATGGAGAACATGCTGTCCCTTTGAATAAATTCTAACTCTCTCTCTCTAGACATTTGTTTTTCAATTTACTTGTATTTGTTATTTTTTCATTAAAAAATAATTACCTTCCCACTGCAAAGAGGTTTTAGGGATTAATTGTTGATTAAAAACAATATTCTATTGTGGGAAAAATGAACAAAATGCTGAATTATACATGGGATAGTTATTTACTTAAAAGAATCGAAACAATGGACAAAAATTTCTGTTTTGTTTTTAAAAGAAAAAGAAATGAAAATTTCTGATGAAATAACAGTAATAAATTTTAAACTGTTATACAGGGATTTTTTAAATCGTTAAATGTGTTTTAGATACTCATTTATCATTCAAATATTCATTCTTCAATTCTCACAACTCGGAAATTTTCAAGCAAAATCTTAAGAAATCGGAAATTAAGGATATCTTTGAGATGCTAAATCAGATTCCCTAACTTAAAAATTGTTTCTTTTAGAGATGAATTAATCTCTTTGGTCTGAAATGAGTAATGATTCGTATTGATAAGTTTAGGCAAAATATATAATAATAATATACGCTCATCATGATAATTGAATTACTAAATTTAATTATTTTCCAATTTACCACACACAAATTGAAACACAGTACGTTACTATTTTGATACACAGTAGTCGCGATAGATGAATGATCACGATCCTGAATTCCTGGCTGGCGTTGTCGAATCGCCAATTCTGTCGAGGATCCAAGCCTTCCCTTGGCGTGGTGTGTGAACGTTTGGAGGAGGAGGAGGTACAGCTAAAGTGTTATTCTTGTCACTTGCCCATGGTTCAAAATTACGAGGTCCATCACCAATAGCCCATAATTCAGGACTGGGAGAGTTGGTGGTCAAACTCTAATACTGGTTTACGAGTCAAATTCTTCTTTTCCAAACCCAGTTTAGGTATCAATCCCCATTCCAGTTACGTTACACAGTTCTTAACAAACCATGGCCCATTTGTTTCTTATTTGCATCGCTTCAAATTAAAAGCTACTCCCAATTGTCTATGGGCATCTGTTGGGGACGCTGACCGTTATGTTTTCGCATGTCCTCTGACTAAGGATTGCCATTTGTTCTCTCCATTTCAAAATGCTGAAAAAGCCTGGTTCCAATCTATCGTTAGAAATCCTTCCATTTACTCTAAATGCATTAAAATTGCCTATTTAATCCGGGATCAAATTCCTTAGTTGGGATTGGATCAGTACTCAGTGGTCACAGACGTTTCCCCCTTCTCCTTCCCCCTTTTTTTCTTTCTCCTTTCCCTACTTTTTTACTGCCTTTTTTTTCTCTTTCTTTTTTGTACGGTGCATTTATATTTTATATTTATATTACTTTCGATGTATCTGCAGGAATGCTGGAATAATGTATATTATTTTTCCTCTCCTACCCTTTATGTTCTTTATTATTATTTTCAGCCTTGTATGTGTGTACCTTGCAATAAGATATGTATTTCGTTTCATTTACCTTTTATTTTTTTGTAATGTGTAAATTTAATGTGTGCTACCGTATAAAATGTATACTATGATTTTGCTTAATAAAGATTGAACGCGGGGGTGGTAGTTTCCCGGGGGATTGTTTTGTAGCTCTAAACCTCTTTCGGGTGAGCTCGGTTCCCTTGCGCATTCCACCAATAGCCCTCATGTTACTTCCGAGTTAGAATCAAATTAAAATCAAACAAGACTGAGTTATGTAAATATAACATACACTTGCCTCCGAAAGTCTGCGTACAGGGGATCATCTTTCATATCCATGCAAAGATCGCTAATTAGATGAAGTCTTTCTGAATCAATTCTACTTTTTATTGATTCCTCTAACTTTATAAATTCAAATAGTTTAAGCAACAATCACCTGAATGTTACATAAAATAATACAAATATTTATAACTTGAGAGCGACACAAATCGCGTGCGTGAAAATTCTGCGTAGACTGGAAAAAAAATCTTTACAATAATGGATGGTAACTAAAAGTTAATACTTTTTAAGTTATTCTCTGTTCTTTCTATAACTCTCTCAACATATTTGGAGGGATTTAAGTAGCTTAGTTATTTCATCTGTGTATATTTTGTTCCATTATTCTACTATGACAGATTTGAGCATTTCCTTGGATGTATTACGGTCTCCCTGAATATTCACTCGACTAAATCCCCCAAATGCTGTATTGTGCTTAGGTCTGGGGACTACGATGACTTACTGAATTGGTTTGGGACATGTCGGAACAGCCATGGCTTCACAATTATTTCACAATGTGAGCCATTTGCTTGGTACCTTTGAGCTGCTGAAAGTAAAGATCATCACTTACCGCAAATTTCTCGGTATATGTCCAGATATTTTACTTCAGAAAGTTCAAATAGCCAATTTTGCACTGTTGATTCAATAAATTCAAGATTATCATCCGAAAGGCTTCCAATGCACCCCCAAACATTAGGCCTCCTCCTCCATGTTTGATAGTCGAAAAAGGATTCTCTTTCTTAAGATCTGTCCAGGAATTTCTACAAGCGTATTTTTGTTCTATTTGATGCCAAATTACAAATATTACTTTCAGTTGAATATATTACATTTTCTCAATAAATATGTGTCCTATTATTTTTTTTTTTGCAAAGGCCATTCTCTTAGTTCTGTTCACTCGAGAGATGAATGGTTTCTTGAGTGCAACTCGGCCATGATTGTGTGTGTGTGTGTCATCCTTTTTCAGTTCTCTTCGAATTGTGGTTAAAGTCACACTTTTTTGCAAGATCTCAGCCGCACTTTTAGCTATTTTTGAAGCTTATAGTCTTGGATTTATTTTTATAGAGCGTATTACAAAGCAAGATTCTCGAGGTGACACTGCAGACGGGTGGCCGGATCTTCGCTTGGACGTTAAAGTTTTAGTTGATTGGTAGTTTTTGAACACTTTGTGTGTGTGTGTGAATCAATCAATGTTTCCTATTAACAGTTTCAACAATTGCTTTAAAATGTCCCCCTTTTCTGAAGATCTATAATGATTTTTCTTTCAATAATACATCAAATCTTTTCTGTTGCCTCCCATGGAACAACAAAAGCTTTCAAATCTCAAATCCTAAATAAATCGTAAAAGAAGCTTATAGTTACTTAAAAACATGATTTAGTGTAATTATTTTATAATAAAAGGGCTTTAAAAGCTCTATTTTGTAAGTGTAAGCAGACATTTTACCCGGATGGTTGGTGATTATTTGTGTACATTCTTGTTTTTCTTGTTAAGGTGAATTTTGTTGTTGTTGTTTGAAAAAGGAAATTTTGAAGAATCCCCGACAAGTGTTTTGATTATATGAAGCAAGATTTTAATTATAATTATAGCATAAACACGTAAGATGATTGCATATATGCAGACTTTCGGAGGCAAGTGTATATATCTTTTTAACAACAGTTTCCTTAAGCTGCGTTGCAAATTGCGAAAGTTTTTAAAGAATGTTCCTTTTTTCTTGTCCTTCCTCTCTCTGTCTTTCTTTCACTCTATTTTCAAATGAAATTTAAACTTTTAATATTAGGTTGTTTTTATCACAAATCATACTTTTCTAGATACGAGTCAAGGCAGATCTTCCAGTTGGCAAGAACATGCAAGATCACTGTTCAGCTGTAGTTTCTTTTGAGTTGAAAAACAAGATTGAGAGCATCGGAGCGAAACAGTTCAAAACGTCTAACATATTTGAATATGCTACTTCTAAATCAGGTATTTGAAACTGAATTCCATTCTCATTGCTTGAATTTTTAAAATTATATGTTGCATTTATAGTTACACTTTATAAAATTTTAAATACCTAGGTGAGGATTGCGAAGCCTGCAATTGTTTTATTTATAGAGAAAACATTTGAAAACATAATTTGAAAATTTAACGAAGCTGAAGTGAGGAGTAATTTGGAGTCTTTTTGTTGTGTATGTTAAATTAGAGGAACAACAAATCTAATATGAAAATATCTTCTATCTGAATAGCCTAATGATTTCTGTTCAGCATACTCATCAAACTAAAATTATTTTCCTTTGATATTTTATGCACATTTTGATATTTTATGCTAACTACATTTTTTTCCAAATACGCAGTCATATTTATCTAAGGATATGCAACAGAATGTTTCTGTTTCCCAATTATTATTTTTATTTTATTTATTTACTTTTTTCATAATGATAATAAAGTGATTGAATTCGAATATATTCTACCGACGATTTGTTTCACTTTATTTATTTTTCTTATGTTACAGTTGAAAATACATATATTTTGTGGAAGATTAAAAGATACGAATATTGGAAATTATACATATAAAAATGAAAACTGCATTTCCCTTTTTCGAATTACACTAAATTTTGAAACAAAATGCAATATTCTTATAAAAGAATATAATTACAAAAATTCTTTTTTTAGGTCCCTTAGCTTCTGCCCAAGGAGTTAATGCTATGGCCTTCCTTAAGCAAAAAAACCACACAGGGCCAGCTGACCAGCCCGACATAGAGATGTATTTCCTTGAGGCATCCACTGCACCACTGAAAGCAGGCTTGAATATAAAACCAGAGGTAAAACACGTATCATCTTAAAAATTACATTATTCTGGTTAAAGGTAAATATAATGTAATATGGGATTGCCCGAAGTAACTCGAGCTCAAAGAATTCTAACAAAGTACCGCAAATTGAGTTAAATCAAATATTTCTAGCTCTGAACCTGCTGCTGGTCACTGGCAGATCAACAATATAAAAAAAAATGTAAAGATTTTTATTTTTAAAGAAATAGTAGAAAAGTTTGTGAACGACACTGTTACTTTTTTCTGTAAAAATTGATGATTTCTAAAAAGACCAGAAAACCAAAAGGTAAAAATGAAACCACAGAAAATTAATCAGACCTAGAAAACATATTCTGAATCTGACGGACCAACAATGCGCTATGTCAACAGCGGGCTTGTTTGTAGCGGCAAAATTGGGAGGAGAATGCGTGATAACTCAGTGTGAGACTTCTCTGAAAGAGATCAGTCATATTGTTCTATCTAAATATTTGTGAATAAAGATAAAATAAGGCATCCGACTATGTTCAGAACCGTGATTTTAAAAAGCCCATAAATGGATAATTTTCATGATATTTAGTGTCACTTAGATTAGAATACTTGTATAAAATTGTTTTAAGGACATTTTGACAAAAAAAATTTATTTAAATACAATATTTCGTCAAAAAATGAACTTAGAATAACCTTTTTTCAAAATGTTCTCCTTTTGTGAAAAATGCTTCTATTATAATAATATTTTGTCTGTATATAGTTCACACCTCTGTACATTGGCTCAACTATGAATTTTGAAAAATTCACATTATTTTCAGAGTTACAAGCCATTGAAATAATTATCGGCCTTTTTTTTCTTAACATTTCTCCCCTCTGTTGTCGTAAAACAAGGATAAACCCATTTCTAAGTTATATATTTCAAAATTTTTTGTTGAGCCTCTGTACAGAGGTCTGAGCTATATACAGGCAAAATATTATTATAATAGAAGCATTTTTCATAAAAGGAGAATATTTTGAAAATGGGTCATTCTATGTTCATTTTTTGTCAAAATATTGTACTTATATAATTTTTTTGCCAAAATGTCCTCAAAACAATTTTATACATGTATTCTAATCTAAGTGACTCTAAATATCATAAATATTATCCATTTATACGCTTTTGCAAAATCATGGCTCCGAACGTAGTCGGATGCCTTAATCACCTATAAAATATTGTTGAGTGTTACAACATGTAACTGTAGAATACTTGAAATTGAATATAAAAACTAATACTATAGGTGTTGAACAAACATACATTTCTCGTTTAAAAGGACCGACGTTTTCTATTTTGTTCTTTTACATACCGGATGTTGGCAATGAGGATGAATATTCACGATTTTTTGGGAATTTAATTTGTTTGAAATATTAAAGGGATTAACAGAATAACATTAAAATACAAGGGAAATTTTTACACTTAAATACAAAGGTAAAAAAAGAGTCGATGGCATGGTCACTTAAAATTTCTATGAATGACTGCGAATTTTTCTTCCATATACTGGTGGAGTTCTTAACAGTTACAATAGATGGTGACATGGAGAATAATTTAGCTACACAATATAGTTAAATTAACATGATGCCACGTTAACTGTATCCAAACACGCATTTTGTTTCCAGGCATTCTATTTCCCTTCGTGATGGCATTCCATTTACTGTTTGTCCCTCCTATCCTATACCAATAGATTCTTTTTTGTGTGAAGAAAGCCAAATTGTACCAACTTAAAAACGTTAAAAAAATAGGAAATATTAGTACTAGCATCAATAAAAAAAAAGATGTTCAGAGGGATTCATATACAATAAAGGACAAAAAAATTAGCGCACCATGAAGGATCTCCAAAATGAAACGAAATTTTACATACGTAATGACTACTTTGATGTAAGTAAATGATCAGAAAATAAAAGAAAAAGAATAATTTATTTCAGAGAAAAAGGCAAAAGAACGGAGGATTTAATACCCTTTTGAACCCTCTCTATATATCGCGAATGCACGATGCGATACGATCGGCCATTGAGGCATACGAGTTTTGTATGATGTCTTAAGACATTTCGCTCTATATTTGCTGTAACCTTGCCTCTAGTTCGTTTAAACTCGTGGGATGCCCAACTCGCCATCCCAAATGATCCCAGATATGCTCGATTGGAGACAAATCTGGGGATCGGGCTGGCCAAGGAAGGGTAGTAACAGTGCAGAGACAGTCTTATGACACCCTTACCGTGTGAGGCTGAGCGTTGTCTTGTTGAAAAAATGGCTCCTGGGAGCCGTTGCATGAGTGGCAACATATGTGGTTGCAGGATGTCATGGGCATACAGCTGGGCTTTCATGGCACCACGCATCAATACTAGGGGTGATCGTGTATTGTAGGCACCCCATACCATTACACTAGATGTAAGAGGGGTGTGTCGCTTTAAAACAAAGGCAGAATTGAGGCATTTACCACGGGGGCTCCACACACGAACACGATTGTCATCACTGCTGAGATTGAATCTGGATTCATTGCTAAAGACGACCTGGTTCCATTCCGCTGCAGTTCAGTTTCCTCGTGCGCGGTACCACTCCAAACGGAGGCGTCGATGGGTGGGTAAGAAGGGCAGCACACGTATTGGGCGCCGCGATCCCAAATTTCCTTCAGCCAGGCTCCTTCATATGGTTCGAGAGGACACATGAGCCCCTAGTGAAGGTGCTACCTGTTCCTGGATGGCAGTTGATGAAGCATTTGGCTGTTCGCGTGCATTTCTTACGATGTGGCGGTCTTCTCGACGACTGGTCTGTCCAGGGCATCCTGAGCCTGGTCTTCATGTAAAGAACATCTCTTGGATCCACTCGTCCCAACACCTCCTCATAACACAATCAGAGCGGCCTAATTGACAAGCTACTTGTCTAGCTGACCATCCAGCTTCCACCATGCCGATGATTCTCCCCTCTCTCAAACTGCGATAGCTGCTCATATTTAAAAACGGCGTAATGGCATGTCTACCTTAGCTCTTCCTTTGTAAACGATTCAGCACACTCAAGCAGTGGATAGCAGTCTATTTTTGGGCATCTGGACTGATACACAGTCCTCAATCCCATATCTTAACAGTCTTTGATGTGGGGCTTGGCTGTCGTAGAAATAAACAGTCTGCGATGTAGCATGCAGGCTATTGGATGCGGCGATGGAATCCGGGAGGAGGGGCTTAAGGTGATCTTCAAGTCATGGAAGGTTCATGCATGGCTGAGAGCTATGTGGGTGCTTTCTCATTGGTTGGAGGCAGAAGTGAATATAGCCTCTAGCTGGCTGCTGCCCATGCGGATATGTAAAATTTTAAAAAGTAGAAAGTGGAATACGCTTGTCCAGTGGGATAAAAGAATAAGAAAATGATAAAAGAAGAAAAAATTAAAAAATTAAAATTTAAAAATTTACTAGGGTGCAATAATTACATAATTATTACGAGAGCACACTCAAGCAAGCTTTGATTACCAGTTTTATACTTCACGGAGAACGACGTTAAACGCCCTCTACCGGATATGCGTAATGCGCAATCACGCTGCATTTCTAATCATTTACATATCTCTCCGACATGTACCTTCATGCAATGTTTCATTACGATCCCGCAATTATTTCTTGGAGCGCAAATTATTTTTGTCCATGATTGTATACGTGCATAGATTGCTTAGAATGACATTTGGACAAAATCCTTTTCAAAAGATAATGAACAGTATAACACTAATTGCAGACAATGCTCTCATTAGGATTCATTTATATATTACCTACAGATATTCATTTCTTTTGAATACAATCCTTTAAGAGTTAATTTCGCTTTTTTTCTCTTCTATGAGAAATAAACCAGTTCCAAA
Source organism: Trichonephila inaurata madagascariensis (assembly GCA_019973955.1). Taxonomy (NCBI): domain Eukaryota; kingdom Metazoa; phylum Arthropoda; class Arachnida; order Araneae; family Nephilidae; genus Trichonephila; species Trichonephila inaurata. Next base: position 56,276 of record BMAV01022525.1, read on the forward strand.
AGTTAAGGTACAACCGGTTTCTTACAATTAATTTAAAAATCAATGCGTAAAAAAATATAACATTTGTAAGAGTTATGCCCATAGAACTTTTATACAGCTTTTACATCATACATGACTCACAAATGATGAATTCTTTTTTTCAAAAGTCTATTGTTTGGTTTAAAAAATCATAGATTTTTGTAAATAAATTAAATATAAAAAGGAATATATATATAATAAAGAATTATAATTTGTAATATATTTGCGGAATTGTCTATAATTTAAGTTGTCGTATCCTGAAATAGGAAGCAATGGTAATAATAATTTATCCAACTCATTTAACCACCTCGGGGGAAACTTGAGGTAGATAATGGCCATCAGAAGTAATCGGAAAAAGGATGCATTTTATGTACGTCCAAAGATCAAACGGGCAATTCCATTAGCTCCAAACCTTGATACTCTGGATATTCATCAACAAGTTTAGATTCGTGAAGTTGAACAAAAGGACAAGTCTGTTAAGTCGAGCATAAGCATAGGTTCATCATCAATAGACCAGAATATGGTGTGACATATGAAGCAATGGTTACTTTCAAACATTGAAAAACAGTTGGAAAGTATATGTACCATTTCTTGGGAAAATCACACTTAAATCGCGATTTTGAGTCCTCTGACGTGTTTTCCACAATGTTTTAGTTTGGTAAAATTTTCCACCTTGTTGTGTCTAATTTTACTAAATCACTCTTCAAACTACATGGGGACTCGTCTAGAAAATGGCCTGAAACCTATTACTTAATCTAGGCGAGGTCTTTTCTTTTTTCTTTCAATGTAACTGGACAGGTGTGTTTCGTAGTTAAAAAAGGACATGCATAAGAAGTCTTTATCCATAGAATCCTTAATTGAGAGTTTTACTTCAAGTTTTAATATAAATTGCTGTCATCTGTGTTTCTATACTATATTTTTAAATCTAAAGAATCACAGTCACGATCTTCTCCTTCAAATCGAAAGAACTAGAAAGTGATCCTGAGCCTGGTTGTACTTTGTGGGCTATCAGGAACAGGTCTTACGATGTCTTACAACATTTGCTTGTAATATCCCCATTTCTATGCAATCAATATCTCACCACACAAAAACGAATTGGTTAAGGTATCCGACTACGTTCTGAACCGTGATATTGCAAAAGCGTGTAAATAGATAACATTTATGATATTTAGCGTCACGTAGATTAGACAATGTATATAAAATTGTGTTAAGAATAAAAAATAATTTAAGTACAATATTTTGACAAAAAATTAACTTAGAATAACCTTTTTTCCAAATGTTCTCCTTTTGTAAAAAATGCTTCTAATGTATTAATATTTTGCCTGTATTCAGCTCAGACCTCTGTATAGAGGCTCAACTAGAATTTTTGAAATACATAACTTGGAAGTCGGTTTATCCATGTTTTGCGAAAACAGAAGAGAGAAATTTTAAGAAAATACGCCGATAATTATTTCAAATGGTTGTAACTCTGAAAATAATGTGAATTTTTCAAAAATCATAGTTGAGCCTCTGTACAGAGGTCTGAGCTATATACAGGCAAAATATTAATACAATAGAAGCATTTTTTTACAAAAGGAGAACAGTTGAAAAAAAGGTTATTCTAAGTTAATTTTTTACCAAAATATTGTATTTAAATAATTTTTTTTGTCATAATGTCCTTAAAACAATTTTATACATGTATTCTAATCTAAGTGACACTAAATATCATGAAAATTATACATTTATGCACTTTCTTAAAATCATGGTTCCAAACGCGTAGTCGGATACCTTAAGCAAAATTTCTTAAATTTGGTTTTTTCATTAGGGTTTATGGAAAATAATTATGATCCATAATGTAAAACTACACTTTTTACATTTATTTTATTTTTTTTAGTGTTGAGCATTAAAAAAAAAATTTTTATTGTGTATTTTAACTTTAGGGAGCCAATACATTTAACTGTATAGAATGGATCTGATTTTTGCGGTTTTATGGGGGTCATGTCAAAAGAGTTATTTTTGCCATTATTACGACGTGCAAACAATAAATAACAAAGAATTCGGTATATTAAAATACGCGAGTAGATTAAAAGCGTTTGAAGAGCAACTATTCTAAATTAGCAAAGGTTGTGACAGTACTTTAAATATGAATTAATAAACAGTCGATTTCCAGTTTAGTAAAATTCAATTAGGGATATGGGTATTTAATGGAAAGTTATGCGTTGAGCATAATTTAAAATCACATACATCGATACGTAACAGTTGGTGTCAAACTTTTAAAATATTGATACTTTAAGAAATAATATAATGAATGTTTTTTGGATTTAATACATAGACTCCTATTTTTTTAATGTACTATTTTAAATTTAATTGAAAAATTATTATTTTCAGTATTACGAGGCTATTTTTGCACCATACGAAAACAAACCTTTCTATTGGTGCTTATCCCAGATCTTACGACCCAAAAGCCGTGGAGAAGTGACTCTGCGATCAGCTGATCCTCACGACCCTCCTATCATCGACCCCAAATACTTCTCTGATCCCGATGACTTCGAAGTCATCGTCGACGGTGAGTTTATTGTCTGAGATTATGGTTTTCTCCTTCTTCACAACACTGATTTGTAAAATTCTATAACTAAACATATGAATTTGCTTCATCTTAGTCTTAGTTTAACACAGTGAAATGAGTGAGAAAAGAGTGTCAGTTTATTCAAATGGAAATACATAATATGTCCTTATAACGGTGCTTCTCAAACTTTCTATACTTGCGATCCAATTTTCAATAATAATTTTCATCGTGCAGCCCCTCCATACAATAGCAATGCATTGAATTCAATAATAATATACAATCTCTGACAATAATGGTGAATGAAAGCACAACGTCCGATCAGGCAACTCTGGCGAAACAAAACACTGCACATGCATAGTGGCAGGGGTTGACCCTCTTCCCCCACTGTTGATCAGTTGAGATTCATTTGTGTTCCGTGTAAGACTTGTTTTACAAATGGCTTGTTTGGTACGTTTGTCCTTAACTGAAGACAGGAAATGAACGAACAAAAGATCAATTTAAAGTTGTTTTTTTTAAGCCTAGCAAGACACCAAAGAAACTTATGCGATGCTGCTACATATTTATGAAGATCAAGCACTGTCCATGAAGTGTGTGTACGAGTGGCTCACTCGTTTTCGAGAATGCCGGGGAAAGTGTGTCTGACAACCACCGTAGCTGAAGCCTGGTGATCTCCGTCAGTGACGAAAACATTGAGAAAGTGAGGTTATTAATCACTAAAGATCGTCAATTAACTGTGCGCATGATAGCTAATGAAATGTAGATTAACCGTGAATCTGTGTGACAAATCGTTACCCAGAATTCAGGAATGAGAAAAACGTGTTGATATTGACGATATTACTAACATCCAACGAAACGTGACGAGGCTTTTCAACTCCATCCCAAAAGAAGACTTCCTGAAAAGTTTCCACAGGACTTGTATAGCAGATCTCGGGGGGGGGGACAGTAAAAGGACAGTAAGCTAACTTTCGTTAATATTTCCTCTACGCTAATTTTACAGGACTCTATTCATTGAACTTTATTGTCAAAGGTTGTACTTTAACGTAAAATTACAGAGCGACTTTAATTATAAACCATACAAATTATCAAGATAAGTATTGCATTTTGTATATAATTTTAAGACATGACCATAGGTCACTGGTAATTGTTAAACTTGTTCTTAACTTAGTACTATTAAATAAGTTATAAAACACGATGTGCAGTACTGATACATCTATAAGTGTATTATATTCATGTAAATGTGTACCTTATTTTTTATTATGTCAGAATGTATTTTGTTTTGCTTCCTTTCAGTAAATTAATAATATTTTTTTGAATAATCTTTTTCCCCCCACTTTTTGATGTATTCGCGCCCCCCTTGTAGGGGTTATCACGCTTCTCTAGGGGAGCCCACCCCACATTTTGAGAAACACTGCCGTATAACGTTCTTCGTTTCTCCTCTGGAACTAATTCAAAAACCTCCAATGTGTGGCATTAGTAATATTGGCCATCAAGGAAAAGAAAGAACGTTCAGATTGAAATCAAGAGAAGGTATTGCAGCGTGGAGGAACAAAAGTAAACCCCCATGTAGTATTTTTAATTTTGCAAAAAACTTTTGCTGTATTTTGAGTTTTTCAAATTCATTCGCTATATCAATCAACTCTAGAGCACATTCCACTAACAGATGTAATTTAGCAGATTATATTGAATTTTATGTTCATATAGAGTCCTTCATTCGGCAAATTTTGGGAAAATTCTTCGACTGATAATCCTGAATTATTTTAATGATCAATCGCAATGGCTTTCTCAGTGAAAAGAAGAAAAGAGGATTTAAAATTCGTAGCTCGAGAAATAGACGTCGACAGTATTTCCGAAATAACTACAGTTAGTTTGATTGATGCAATTTTGAAAACTGAAATTTATGATAAAGAATTCCTTAAGAATGGATCCATACTCAGATAGAACTTAGGAAAAAAAATGGAAGAAAAGAACTGCTAGAGAAAACAGAAAAAAAGAAAACCTATGCAAAAAATGAAGTTAAAAATTCAGAAATTATGCACCGAAAAATATGCTCAACATTACAATAATTTCATCTAAAAGTTGTGGAAATTGTTTCAAGACGTTAGATCCATATTAAGATCTGGAGAAGGTCGACGAAAAGCCCAAGGACGGAATAGGATTGTTATTTTTGAACATTCAGGGAGGTAACACATGGGACTTTTACAGCTTCACAGATTTCATGGGATTTGTATGCTTCCACTAGATCTCCAGTTGTACAGTTTACAGTTAAAAAGGCTTCGCGAAACGGTGCAGTGTATTTCTGAGAACCCGTGGTTCCCTGCAGCACACAAAAAAGGGCGTTTAGCATGGTACAAACAATCACCACCTTGAATCAGACCTTCAGTGTAATGGCTTGAGTTGGCATTATTTTGTACAACATTATTTCGAAATGCTTCATGATTTCTGTAAGATACAGAGAGGAGATCTTAGAGTCCTATATTCAACTTTCAGGGACGCAATTGGTTTTGTGTTCCTTTTAATAGATGACGCTTATCCACATAGGGCTCAACTAGTTGACGATTACATGGGAAGTGAGGAATTTGCCTCATGGATTCGCCAGTTAGATCTCTTGATCTTAATCCAATAGATCATGTCTGGGAAGTTCTTGGGAAAGCAGTTGCATCTCGCCATTCTCCTCTGAGAACCCTCCTGAGTTTGAAAATGGCTTTGCTTCTTTGCCTCAAGGAATCCTCGACTGCTCCGAGTATAGTATGTTATCACGCTGTGTGGCCTGTCTGGCCAAGAGAGGGGATTATATTAAACATTAGACTTATTTTCAATTTGATATCACAACTTAGATTTGGGATATCTTTGAGCTTTCACTATGAGCTTTACTGCTATTTATGTGCACATAAAATGTCTTTTGAATGGGTACATTTTTTTCTCTGTTTAAATGTATATTCATAGTCATTTAATTACACAGTAGTGATAATCTTTGAATATTTGATTAGTATGCAGTTACGCATTGTCTGAAAAATACTAAAGACTAATTTACTTTACGAAACTTACAGTGAAATCTCGTAAATAAAATCCTCTTTCTTAAAATGGAAGAAATTTACATTTAAAAAATGAACATCTATGCAAATCCGTTTTAAAATTAATATTTTTTTAATTCTTATTCTTAAGAAGTTAGGAAAGTATTAAAAAAGGCGTGTTCAAGAGTGAGAAGAGAAACTCAATCACAAAGGGGTTGGTATTATTACCTGGATGAGAGTTGTATTGTAGTGATTTTTACATAAATAAATATTTTCTATACTTGGAGCCTTTTTGATTACATTAGTCTCAAAAACTATGAGAATATACGACGCGACATAAAAATGAATTTTGTCAGGCTTTTATTGAAATAATCTTTGTGCGGGCAAGTGAAAAGTTGAGTTATACTAGGTAATTAAGTAAGCTTCATTTATTATATATTTGTTACACCTTTGTCTTTTAGGCATGAAGAAATGTAATGATATATCAAAAAGTAAGCCTTTGAGGAAAATTGGTGCAAAGCGTATTTCCACAGTATATCCTGGTTGTGAAGATGACGTGAACGATGAAGATAAGTATTTCCGATGCATGGCGCGTTCCATTATTGTCACGCAGAATCACCAGGTGGGTACCGCCAAAATGGGAGACCCTAGTGATCCTACCACAGTTGTGGATCCAGAGCTTCGGTAAGTTGAAAAGTGGAACAAAAATCTAAAAAGCTTCGGTCTCTTTAGGGCACAAGTTTACAAAAATTGTTCTTTTGTTCAGAACAATTTTAATCCTACAGTTCATTTACAACGATTTGATCTTAAATATTATTGTTCTTATTGCTTATCTTATTCATAATAATAAATTGTTTATATATATAGTAATATAAAATAAAAGGGAAGAAGTACTAGAACCTATAGTGATAAAGCAGGAAGAAATTGGAATTCACCAGACACAACAAATGTAGATACAAATAAGTCTTTGGACTAAACTGGAGACCTATTATGATTTCTAAAGCTGTCGCTGAATTAGGCCAGCGAATTAGGTTTAGCAATGCTTTATGGATCCAACCTTCCCCGTACAGCAGAAATTTTCGACATAATAGGAAAAAAAACCAAGTTGAATATATATATATAAATGTAAGGATAATTAAATTAGATTAAAAATAAAATTCCCTATCTAGTACTTAACTTTTATTTTTTTCACTACCTCTTCAAGTATCAAACTAATTACCCATTTATTTCTTCTGAACATATGGCCTAGCCAATAAACATGTCTAATTCCAGATCGTTATAATTAACAGCCCTATATGTCAGCATTAATTTTCAAGTACACTCACAAAATCCGCGATACTTACCGCATCTGTGTTTTAAGTGTAACCCACTTAAGATTTTCACGGTGGCGTGCTTTTTTGCTCTCTTCTCTTAGCTTCAGATGAAATCTAGAGATGATTGAATAAAGTTCCTTTTTTAAAACTAAGTCTGATTCTAAGTCAAAACATGTCATATATATACATGTTGCTATTTCAGGAAACATATCATTTGGAATATACTTTCTGAGTCTTCTAACCATTAAACTTACGTACATCATTTATTCCTGAAATTATCACGTAAAATCTTTGATCTGATAGTGATTGCATATTGGAGATTTCTCTCATATCATAGAAAAACACTTAAGAATTGCCGAGCAGTTTTCTTGAAGAATTATACAGATAAATTCTAAAATAAAAAAATTAAAAAAAAATGAGTAGCTATTTGTAGCTATTTATGGATACATTTTAAGAAAGTTTGAATCTATTTTAATTATAACAAACCAATTTTTAAAAATTTAATATCGCACTTTGAAACAGCATGAAAGCTATTAGTGGAATGTCCCAAAAGGGTTTAGTGCTTCAAACTATCCCTTTCCCCCGAGAAACATTAACCACCTTATTTGCGATGTATCTCCTAATTTTGAGCCAGCGTCAGGTGACAAGGACGACATCTGAGCTGACCTCCCAATCTCTTCAAGGATTTTAAGTTTTGATAGATTTAACATGCATCAGTTCATCCACATGGCAAATCTTGAGTGACGACAGTAAGAGAGTGGTCAAGGTCGCGAACTCGTGGCCGGAATTGTCGAGTAGCGAGTTCAAATCCTCAAGCCACTTAAAACCCCCTGTGTATTAGGGCACATCAAACCTGTTGACGTGCTAAGTCCATCCGTTTGTGTAGTAGGAAAGTTTGGAGAGGAGAAGGCGGACTCAGATGTTGTCCTCATCACGTGACCGTGGCTCAAAGCTATGAGTTCTGTTACCAGTAGCCTTTGTGTAGCTATTAAGTGCGACGTAAATTAAAATCAAATGAAATTATTGGTGCTAAAATTTAAGCTAACGACTCGATAGTAACCACTTGTCTGTCGCGTGCATTGAAACGAAGTCGAAACAATCCTGTTTGGTTTCATTTCTAACTGGGGTAAGCTTTCTTTGAATGGGTGCATTTTTAAAATAAAATTAAAGAATCTAACTAATAAGTATTTCTAAGTGAAGGCCTCGCTCAAGATGGTTTTAGTCAATACATCTAAAAATTTAAAATAAAATTTTGAAAAATGACTCCCATTTTAAATAAATTTCAAGATAATTTTTCGAGAATTTTTGAAAGAATAATTTTTTTGTGATGATTCATTAGAAAACTGAATCGTTAATTCTGCTACAAAGTGCAAAAGAATAAATATAACAATAAGCAAAAGTAGACCATGACGACTTATGACGTAATGTGTGCCGTAATGGGTAACAATTCCTCTTTTTCTCAATATGTATGGGTAGAGAAAAAAAAGAGAAGATTTCACTCACTGATTATTTAATTAAATTATTCGGAAAATCCCTAAGCTGAAATTTTCTCTTATTCTTTTTTAAAAGGAATTTAAGTATTTAACCCGTATATACCATATGAACCAAGTATCATTTGGTTGTTTTCTAGATGGGTGGAAGAGAGAGAGAGGGACGGTTTAAAATTTAAAAACTTGGAAAAAGTCGATATTCAGCACTAATTTAAAGAATTCTCCAAAAAAAAAAAAAAATGACTTAATAGCTTACGTTCCTGAAGCAAAGTTAGTTTTTAAAAAGAAATTTGGTTCACACTTTGATGTTGCAAGAATCGTAATCTCGCTATTTTTCTTTTGAAATTTTAGAGGAAAAAATACAGTGAAAATCGTTTAACACGAAACTGAGGGGGACTGAAGCATGTTTTCTTTATTAAAAGAATTTCGCGTTAAAGGATATTGCACAAAAACATATATTCATCAAAATTAAGTTTATTAAAATACATATTATTTATATAGATCGGTGTATGTGCTTGTATTTAATAAAAATCGTTCAAACATTTACGTAATTTGCTCTCTTTTTAAAAATTATTGTTGATAAAGTAGAATTAGCAATACCAAAATCTTTACAGATTTCCGTTTTCTGTTTTTGATCAACAACCTTAAGAATTTCCATCTTCTGAAAGTTGCTTAAGGTGTTCCATGATTTCCCCCTAAACTTTTTCCTGTTGCTATTTTTTTTTTTTTAAAAAAAATTCTAAAATGGAAATAAATAATGCGAACCAAACTCACTGATTTTTACTCACACTGCGATGTACTCACTTACTTCAAAGCCAACTGTTGAAAGTTGAGATGTTTTTACGTGGAGTTTGTTGGGATAGAGAGTGAAAGCAGCTTAGACAAAAATCAGTGAGTTAGGTTCGTGTAAAAAATTATTATATATATATATATATATATATATATATATATATATATATAATATATATATATATATATATATATATATATATATATATTTCGAGGGTATTTCTAAGCCAAATTAGCCTCCTTTCTATGAAACATGTGAAACGATCTCTCTTAAATCTAGCCAGCACTTCTGTTGTTTTCCATACTTCGTTCATTTGAAGAAGGGAAATCTTTTCGTGTAAAGCGATTTTTATTTTATGTTAAGAGAAAACAAAATGCATGAAAATACATAGTAGTTTATGGGGACCATTATTCATGTTAACCGATATTACGTCTTAAGCGTATTTCACTGCATTTCAAAAGTTGGTTCAACTTTAAATAAGAAAAAAAAAAAACGAATTTTGAAAATTTCACTTTGAGGTGCATATCTTCATTATCCTTCATGTCTTAAAATTTTGTGAATGGAGCACTGTCGTCTTAGCACTACCCTATTCATTCAGTTACATTTACCAAACTCTTTATTTTATTAATATAAATTTTGTCTTAACCTTTTAAAAATTCCTAAGAGTATAATATATCATTCTCTTTTCAGGGTCAAGAAGATAAAGAACTTGAGGGTTGTAGATGCATCAATAATGCCTATCATCCCTGGTGGTAATACCTGGGCTCCAACCATGATGGTAGCTGAGAAGGCTTCCGACATTATTAAAGAAACTATTCAATGCGACTCCGTACCTTGATAATTTATACAGTCAAGTGTCTGAGACTCTCAAAATTGATTTATGAAACGCATATAAAAAGACTTTATTGAAATTTTGAGCAGTAAAATTGTTGTTCGTTATTGGGAAAGAAACATATTAATGAAATTTATTTCATTCGTTTTGTCTGACACAAATGAAAACTTAATTTTAAACATGTTAAGGCAAAAAATAAAATTAGGATTTTATAAAATACTGTGAGAGAGATTGTGGTGTATTTTCATTTCGACTTTATAAGTTGTAAATTCTTATTTGCACCTTTGTATTTATCTTTTTTATCAGAATATAAGCCACACTTTTTTTTTTCAAATTTAATGCTACTGAAAATCGGTTGCGGCTTAGAATTGGAGGCAGAAAAATTCGTTGGATGGGGGACATTGAACATGATACTCTGATGGTTAGAACAATTACAGGTTCATGTGTGCATTTCAGTTTTTAATATTGGTAAAATAAAATTAATTTTCCCTGCTTATTAGTTATCCCTTAAAGAGTTCTTTTAAGTTAATAATTATAGGGTGCCTATTTTTTAAATTTTTTTTTTTTTTATAAAAAAGTGTTGAAAGTTTTATAATGTGACTTAGATGAACTGTTGGTGGCTTGGATTTAAATGAATATGGCAAATCGAAAAATAAAAATAGGAGAGAATATCTTTTTTTTCTTTTCCTAATTATTTTTTTTAAAAAATATGAATAATAAGTTTATAGTAAATTTTTAAGTACCAAGGAGCTTTTATCTGCAACAAATAATACTTAATCACTTTCCAAATGCCTTCTTTTTACGAATTATGAATTTAATTTTCAAAGCTATGCTAAAACAGAAATAAATTTGTGTTATAAATAGTATTAAATTAAAAAATAAAACTGTTATAAAATTTCATCAATTCTTCTATCAATATATTGATATATTATAGTATTTTATACTTAAAGGAAAATGGATTTAAAAATAATTGAAATAAATTTATACTAATAAATATATTGTAAGACAATTGTAAGGCTGCCACATACGGATTTATACAAAAACAAGAATTTTTGAAAAACCTGTTTTTAAATTTTTATAGATAAATACATATTTACTATTTAAAATAGAAGCTTTTATTTTTGGTTATTTATAATAATTCAAAAAATATAAAAAAGTAAAATCTAAGGTACATATACATACATAGATTATCAAAGCAATATTATTATTATTATTATTAATACCCTTAAAAATCTCTCAAATTAGCAAATTTTTTAAATTTGTGTAAATTATAAAGCTCATTTTCTTTCTTTATTAAATAAAATACGGCTTCAGAAAAGCAATGAACGTCATTCGATTCAGTACTTAGTGGTGTCCTCTTATTTTGTTCATTACCCTGTAACCCTCAATTTTTTTTACCCAAAATGTTTCCAACAATCGTAAATTGTTTTATTGTATATAACTAAACCTCACTCTAAATTGAAAGAGAAAATGGAACAATGTAATTTTAATTTTAAAGTTTTTACACACCATTTTTTATTTTATAATTGTGGGGAACACAAAAACTCCTTAATGTTTGCTTTTTGTAAGTACAATGCATGAATGTGAGCTATGAGGAATGCTTCGTCTATCATAGAAAAATGTTCATGTTCGTAGTTTTTCAAACAGTTGAGGATCTCCTGTGTGGGTGTGTGTATGTGAACGTGCAATTTGCATCATGATGCAATATGAAGCGTAGTATTGAAATCAAGATAGAAATATCTCGTCTCTTTTTGGATTATCAAACCACATTTTCCTTTTTCCTCAAACAAAAAACTGCATATTGTCTTGTCTAAATAATTATTTTCAATAATTCGACCATTGAAATAAAATGTAAATTCTAGCAGTATGTTTCACCCTCCTTTTTTACAGCAGACAGAATTTAAGTTTGTGAGATTCTCTCATTCACGCTTAGAGATGTGGGTTGATTGATTGTTAATTTTTTTTTCGCGAGAGCCAAGCCTGGCTATACTGCGCCACACATTTGTTAGTATATTAAATTTTTAGAAATATAAACATATAATAAAAGCGTATATAAATATAAAAATGTATTTTAAAATGTCAGAATATAAAAGTGAACAAAGTATTTAAAAATGCATTAATGTAAAAATTTATGGATATTTCTTTTTCTAAAAAAGAAAATACAATGGGGTATACAATAAAATTATATTTCATGTAAAATGTCAATGGAACGTAAGAAAGCAAAAAGATTTGGATGGGGAGTTTCCCCAACCAAATCTGTCAAAGTTAAAAGATTGGTTTTAAAAAAGGTGTTTCTTTTAGATGAATATTTTGGACATTCTATTAAAATGTGTGAAATAGAAAGGTCACGTTGACAAAAGTCGCATACTGGGGGACTCTCTCCCAGCAGCAAATGTTTATGCGTTAGACGAGTGTGTCCAATACGAAGACGAGTCAAGAGGACATCTTGTCTTCGTACTGGTACCGCTGCCCATTGAGCAGTGGAAGGATGAATGCAATGTAGTTTGTTTAAGATCTGTTGATCCCAAATCTCTTGCCATATATAATGGATATAGTGCTGTATAGATTGTTTTAAGTCCTGGTAACAGACAGGCTGCTGTTACCAGGGAAGGAAGAGATGTGGGAGGAAGGGAAGGAAGACTAGCCATAACTGAAATTACTCAATTTATTTGTCACACAATCAACAATACTCGTTCAAGCAATCTAAAATAATAGATGCGCCCAATTGAAGCAATATGTAGATAAATAATGAGGTACACGAAGTATGAGAAGACTTTGAATAACAGTACACTTACTTTAGGTTCGAATCTACTTTCCTAGCTATGTAATATTTAGTGACCAGTCGTCACTTTAATAATTACCATCATCAAATATCTGCGTAACACTATCAATTTGATTAATATCTGATCCGCTAGTAATCTATCTTAGCTCCCTCACTTTCTCTCTCTTTAGCTTGAAAGCCTAGACTATATGTAGTAGACCTAATTTAAATAATCACGTTCTCTTCTTCAGAGGGTTCGTTGCAAATAAAATGGGTTTAAAAGGCTAAAGATTTCCCAAGAGGACTTGTTATTAGGAAGGACGCGGATAGAACCGTCACAAGTTCCATATTGTAATGTAAAAAAATGTGAAAGAAAAATCTTTCTGTAATATCTTCTGTTCTTCCTATTTTTTGATAATTTCAAAGCTTTTAAAAAATGCTAATATTGAAGGATTTATATGAAGAAAGATTCGGACAGTAGACTGTTCTGAATCTACATTCGACTTTAATTTATCTTTTCACTATAAAGTGTTTTTGTTGTTTGTTTTATCCATCATTTATAAATCAAAACTGCGCTTTTCTGAATTCAAAATCATTGCATACAACAGAACACAAATTTCAAGGACCTAAATTCTTGCCTCACCAAAGGAAAATTCGCGGTTCACCATAAAGAAAATGCAGGATGAAAAGTATTTCAGTTACACTAGCTCTAAATAATATCTAGCTTTGTATAGACTAACTCTAAATAATATAACTACAAGAATAAAAATACACTTAAATCAAATGAAGTAGAAAATATCAGTGCCCATACGACGTACGGGCGAACTGGTTAAGAGGTTAAAATTATCAGAAATAGTGGAAACTTGCTCACTTGCTATTGAACTGGGTTTACTAGTCTTTACATAGGGTGTCTGAGCTAAAAGTATCCAAAAGTAATGGCTTATTGTTACGGAACTATCCACCACAATGTAATAAACTGTTCATCCGTGGATTGGAAAACTCCCCGAGATTTTTTGGGTCTAGTTCGATCGGCCGCACATGCATGCATTATTCGGCAATCGCAGAAGATAAACTTTTTACACTGACTTCATTCGCAAAGATGTGGATGCCACAGCAAAAGGGGCAGTGCATAATTTGGTTAACGGAATTTAAATCAGTCACCCGTGTACAGCGACGTGTTCGAACAGAATGGAATGTGGACCCCGCCATCAAAATCTATCCACCAATGGAAAAGAGCTTTAAAGGAGACGGGAACTTTGGTATCTCAAACTGGCAAGTATCCTCAAGTTTTCGTGATAGAAGATACTGTTGATCTTGTGCGTGATTCATTCTGTAGGAGTCCTTGGAGATCTATTAGGCAAGTCACACACAGTAACGACATTCATTCCATTCTGTTCGAACACGTCACTGTACATACGTGACTGATTTAAATTCCGTTAACCAAAGTACGCACTGCACCTTTTGCTCTCGCGTCCACATCGCGTCCGAATTTATTAATAAGTAAAAGCGTGTTTGAATTTTTGTTGGATGAATTATAAAACTTAACAACTCTGAAATTATACGCTAGTTATTACAGACTATAAAAACACGATTTGAAGAAAGAAAAGATATGTGATTTGTAACACTTCTCTGTTTACAAAATTCGAGCGTTGAATGTTTGGATAAAATCTTCAAGTAAATTTCTTTCATTAAAACTAACTATATTCAGTTTTCCTACAATATATATTTTATAAAGAGATCAACATAAAATGAAAATTACTCTTCAGAAGATGAAAGCGATTTTTCAAATAGGAACAAAGAAAAAAATCAAATCATATCTATGAGGAAAAATGATATAGAATAGCAATAAATATTTGCAAAAACCTGAAGAGACGACTTCTAGTCACCAAAAATTAAAAAAGGGATTTTTAGGTATAGAGACTACATACAGAAGAACAAAAACTTTGGTTTATTGTTAAATCTTTTCATATATTACTTACTTTACTTAATGCAGTTAAACATGCTGAGTTGTTTTTGTGAACTTGGGCCGGTATCAGTGGATTTTTTTTCGTTATTTTTTTACTGTTTTTAATTATTGTTTTTAAATGATTGTATAGATCCCTTAAGGTTAACCCTTTAATGGGGTTCGGCACATGAATTTTCAAAAAATTATCGATTTTCACTTTTATATATTTTCTAAAAGTTCAAATATTTCTGTTTAAAATTATATATGATATGAGGAAATACGATAATTATAAGTATTTTTATTTTTTTTTTTAAACGAAGCTCTTCCTTGTCGCGCATCAAATAAGCTCTGCTAGGAGCACCTATGTTTTCCCTTGCATAAGCTTTTGATAAGCGCGAATCCATATGATGTTCAAATGGAAAAATTTGACTGAATTGAACTTATCCAAAAGTGTATGGGTACACCTCTTTTGGATCTTAAAAGCAAAACAAGGAGAAAAGAAGTTAAGTGATAGAAAACGCCTAAGTGGTCGTAACCGACTCACCGCCATTTTAATATCAAAAATTCAAAGATATTATAGTATGGCTATTAGAAATATTATCATTGATCTACACAGCATGGAAACTTCTGTTTGGGCTATTTATTTTTCTCCTCTGTCTTCAAACGAGAGCCTTCAACATGAACTGTGTCCTGCGAGTTTAAATGTCTAGTGCAAGTTTTTCAAAAGACAGAAGCTGAATGTAACGAAAGGTACTATGATCATAAACACATCCACACATACCATATACCATAATGAATTAAATAAAGCCATTTTTTAGAGATTTAGGTGATCCTTTGTTATTAAGAAAATGTTTACATGGAAAGAACTCAGAACCCAAATAAGTCAGTTGATAGAACCATATGGTCAGTGAATCCAAGATCTACATTAGTTGAATGTAGAATTAAAAACTCTAAAATTTGGGGTAAATAAGGCTATCGCGCAGTTCAATATGAGTAGTGTAGCAAAATTATAATGATCTTAAAACATTCTGGTGCTGAACCAAGTTATAACTGTGTGCCATGCTTCAAAAACTAGATGCACGTAGGAGTCGTGTAGTCCAACGAAAGCATCTTGAGATTCCCAACAAAGGCAAAATGGTTAAAAGTAATGAAAAAAAAAATTAAAAGTGAGAGTCTTTTGTATGAGCAGAGAGTAAAAAAATAATGCTTCATTTGCTTTTGGAAAGTACTAAAAAAAGTAAACGATCAAAAAAATTACAAATTTTTACTTTAAAGCCTCTTTTCTCAAAATATAACATTTTCACTTTATATGCATCTTTTTCTCAAAAATTACTCATCATATAATACTCAAATTTTCAGTGAGCAGATTTTTTTACATGTTTACATATTTTAACGGGGGGAATTAGATATATTAAGCATACATTTTTAGATATGACTTTTTAAAACTAAATTTTAAGGAAAAAAATTGTAATGAATTTAATTTTTTGATAAAAAGACTAAACCCATCATTAAAGTGTTATGGATAGTATACATAACCTACTGTAAAAATTTTATTCATGAGAAATAAGTAGTTTCGGAGAAAAAGGTACATAAACTTACGAAATTTAACATAGGTTCCTATGGACGTGCCGGAACCCCTTAATACAGTAATCAAACTGTCAAACTGTGGGGCGCGGAATGAAGTAAAACAAAATCCTTTCTGACATTATAAAAAATACTCATTTACTCTGATATAATTTATATATCATCTGGCGATATACGTCATCAAACATAAGAGCTTCGTCTTCAATACCTCATTAGCTATTTTTGATCCCAAAACCAATAAAAAAGTACATTTTGTTTGATTTGCTATAATCCCACGATGAGAGATTTTTTTTATTACGTTTTCTTTTTAAACCTTAAATATTACTCTTTCAGAGAAAAAACAAAATCCAGAAGCAAAATCAAAATAATTATAGGAAGATCAAAAATTCATCACTGTTATTATTTTGAAATACTATACGTTAGCTGTAGGCAGCAGAATATATTTGCTGACCTTCAAACTTACTGGTACGGTTAGTTCCAACTCCTCTCTCATGTGTTTGTTTTTGATTTAGGGAAGTTGTAAATAATGTAACTCTGTTGAGCTGGTTTCCAGGTAAAAGAGTTTTATGATATTTGGAAAAGCACAGAGAGTACTTTCAAGGATTACTTGGCCAAGATTTATTTTTATGAGTATTCACAACAAATATAAAGCATTGTGAAAAACGCGTTTTACACAATTTTTTTAGCAGCAGCATCCATATTATTATACTGAATACACTTTTAACCTAGAAGTGGTCACGCGGGGCACACAGATCACAAAATCATTAATTCTGGCAAAACTGTTTATTTGTTACAAAAGAAAAATTGAAAAGCCCTTGAAAGTAGGCAAGTATATACTTTTTCTTAGTTAAATTATTTACTAGAATTACGATTTGTATCGTGTTCATTAAAAATAATTATAAAAAAGAAGATTGGGGTGACTCAATCATCCCGCGTGACCATTAACGTTAGTATCGAGTGCGTGCCTGCTCCCGGGATAAAACATTTTGAAGTCTTCTCGCTTTAAATATTAAAAATAACGCAATTATTTTTCATCGGAATTTTATATTATTTTTCATTATTTAACATTAATTCTAAATGCTAATTCTGTGAGGCGAAAAATAACAGTTCGCTTAAAACTAATTACAGTATGAGCATTCATTTTAAAATATCATTTTACATTTTCGTAAACATTGTCGCGTATTTAGGTTTACTCTCCTGATACTTCAGATATTATATCAAGAACGTTTTAGTTTTTTAAAAAATGAACTTGTGCGAACAGAATCGTTGCATATTTTTGTACCACGAGATCTTAAAAATATGGTGATCCCCAAGGATACCCTCCTGTTACAGATGTATGTATGGTGTCAACAGTGTCCTCAAATATGAGGGCATAAGATGAAGAAGAGAGAGAAGCATGAGTGCGAGAAAGAGGGAGAAGTCAACAAAGAAAACTTAAAAAAAAGCCAGAAAAACCTCGGTAGGAAAGGAAAACTTACCAATGTCATGATTAATAAAATTCAAAAATATATGACAGTAAAACACTAATCACGTCGAAGCTATTTTAAGTGCTACAATAGTGGAATTGTTTCACTGTTGCTCCAGCAGGGAGAAACCTATGTATAGATTGTGCCCGACTGGAGCTGAGAACTGGTGTGAGTATCAGCGAGGAAGAGCCATCGGAAAACAATATACAGAAAAAAGTGTAGGCCTTTCTGTGAAACTTTTAAATATTGTTAAAACTTCGTACACGAAGTTGTGTGATAAGCAGTTATAAAATTGCCTCCACGGTAAGATAAAAATGCAAACGAATTATTTAATGGCTGTTTGTGGCAAATTGTTCCGAAAGAAATTTTTATCAAGCTAAAAACATTTTCTTTGGGTGCCCCTATTGCCGTCATTATTTTTAACAAAGCTTTTAATGGTTTGTTAGATATTTTGAAAGCACTTGGCCTTTTCCTGCAAGTTATTATACACTGCTTGATGACAGATTTGTCGACATCAGTCGAGTCAGTGACTCGAAACAACTTTATTTGCCTTTTTAAAAATCAACCAGAAAAAAAATATAGAGCCCAAAGAAAGAGAAAATTCAACAAAATACCAAACAGTGGAGGCGTTAAATATAAATAAGAAGAGTTCTAGTAATATACTTGTCATATTTTGTTTTAAAATTAAATTTGTAAGCTTTAAATGCATTTTCTCAAAATTATTTTTTTGTAAATTTCATGATATTTCAAACATGATATCTAAAAAAAAAAACTGTTAGAGATACTTGTATGAAATTTTACACAAATGTTATTAATAGTATTATCTAGAGAATGGCCCACAAGCTAAGAAATTGGACAATTTTTAGTTATTTTATAGTTGTATTTCGTTCTAAAAGTATCGAAACTTTAATTTAAATTCCTAGTTTGCAAGTTCACGACTGACTATAACTTTTGATTCAAAAGAAATAATTTAACTCTTGTAGGGAATTCCCTAGAAGTGTATTTAAAAAATGTGGTGCGGAATTTTTTTTTTTTGGGGAAATATAAAATATTTTTAAAAATAGAGTGTTTGAAAAAATTCCCAAAATTTGATTAAAATTTCTCTAAAAATTTAAGTTTTTGCAAATTGTTATCTACATATGCTATTCCTAACCGTATTTTTTTATTATTGTGTATAAAAGTGAAATTAAAAATGTAAAAGTATCAGGGAATTTTAGAAACTAAAAAGAAAAGGTCCCCGAACGTGGTCGGATACTTTAACGTTTTCGCGTTAAGCGTATATCACTGTATATATATATATATAAAATTATATTATAAATATATAATTATATTATAATATATTATATTATTAATACATGATTTATATATATATATATATATATATGTGTGTGTATTATTTTTATATGAAATTAATGTATATCATATAATGAATGCAATCTTTTCCATCAAAGATTATTTCATTAATACAGTGTTTCTCAAACTGTGGGGCACCCCCCCATGGGGGCGTGATAATCATACGAGGGTGGCGTGAGCATATTGAAAAGTCAAAAGCAAAGGATTATTAAAAAATTATTAATTTACTGAACAAAATACATTCTGACACAATAAAAAAATTAACTACAAATTTACACTTATAAATACATCAGTACTACACAATGTATTTTTTTATAATTAATTTAACAATACTAAGATAAGACCAAGTAAGTGAAAACATGGTTTTATCATAAATAAAATTATATACAAAAATTAATACTTATCTTGATAATTTATACGGTTTATAATTGATCCCTTAAATACTGATTAAAAATTAGGCGAATCGCTCCCCAATGCCACCATTTAATAAGTATGCGAGAGTATGTGCTGTATGATTGTGAAGGGTTGAAAAGGTATAAATAAGCAAATTCTGTGAAATTAGTAAATCCTTCGCAAAAGATTGTACTTTGGAAAGGCATATACATATACGTCCAGGGCAATTAATTCACTGGCTGAGTGAGACGTTTATATAAGCCGGTGGCACTTAAGAATATAAAGTCGTATTGTACGTTTAGCGTCAAAGTATAGTATTATTGAATTCAATACATAGTCATTGTTTGGAAGGGAGGGGGAAGGGCGATGAAAATTATGATTGAATATTGGGTCGCCAATATTGAAAGTTTGAGAAGCACAGCATTAATAGAACAAAACTATACCATATATGTTTCGAAAATTTTCTGTCAAGCGACAATTATCAAAATACACTGAAGAAAATGTTTAATTTTTTTAAGATTAATATAGTTGCTTATATTTTCTTTCAAAAATTACGAAAAATAAGGAATTATTTATTAAGTAAAAATTACCATAAAAGTCCCTTCTGAAAGGAATTCATTATGAAACACACAGAAAATCTCACAAGCCAGAATTCTTGATCAGGTAAATGATAAAAAATTATTTTAAGAGGTATGTTATTATTTTTTACTTAAAATATTTTACGATTTCCTTCTTATAATAATACGTTTTATTATTTGGATAACAAATGTATGAAAGAAATATAATGAAAAAAAAATTATAAATATTCAAATTATTTATTTCTAAGAGTTTGAAATATTTGAAATAAACCATGAAATAAAAATAATTTACGAGTTATGTTTAAAAATACAGTAAATAACTCTGCTTTAGATCACATAAATTTAGGACTCCTTTTTAAGAAGAACAGATAAGTTTATTTTCTGCTTCACTAAGCATGTAATCGTTTCACAGAATTAATCAAATTATCAGATTACCACCTGTAGATCCACCAACAAGATCAGCTGTTGAAATACCCAAGTGGAACCTTGAAAAATAATACATGAATAAAAATTGGAATAAATTCAATTTTATTTTAATTTGAATCATACGAATGAAAAACTGACATTTTAATAGTATCCACTTAAATATTTTTAAAAAGAAAACTGAAGAAAGATTTTAATTTCCGTTGATTAAACACACACACACACACACAAATAATTTGTGCGATTCACGGACGAATGAATAAACAGTTATTTCCTTTTTTAAATTTCAGCATATCGTCGGGACATGTTGTGAAGTTGACTAAGCAGAAACTCGAAAACTGTTTCATTTTTGTCTAGGAAATTTTAGGAGCAACGAAGACAAACTTTACCTATAAAAAAAAGGAAGAAAATATAAACCATTTCCTGGTAAGTTCCAGTTTTTTTTCTTTTTTTCTACTCTGACTTATTTAATAGAAAATAAAACGACATAAAATATTTTACAAATCATTATTGCTAATCAGTTGTAGTTTATACTCTTCATCGTAATTTTCGAATGTATTTATTTGTTGAATATTATAGTTTATGTAATATTAATATTCTATACTATATACCCAGTTTTTTTCTCTCTCTCTTTAGTAAAATAGAATTTATTTTATCTTAACCCTTAACTTGGCACAGTGGCATTTCTGCAACATATGATTTATTTTAATTTAACAGACACAAATTTTTTTTAATTACCTACAAATCACTTATCTGAGAAAAAAAAGATTACTGCAACGAAATACATGCTAATTTTGTCACTAGATGGAAGTATATTATTTCCAGAAATCACAACAATTATAAAAATCTCTGATGCCTCAAGGACTGTTTTTGCTATAAAAAGAATCCATTATATTTTATGCTTCCTCTGGTTTATTGACGAAATAAATTACCAGGTAATAAATTTTAACATTTTATAATGAATAATAAAATCCTCATATTAAAAATTGTTGTAATTTACAGCACTATGCGCAATGTTGCACTTCTGTAACAAACAAAAAAAATGACTGAAATTCAACTTAAAACTGCTTAATTTTTTTTTCATATTTTTCCCTTTTATTACTACTTGAGAACTAGCTGATATAATTTTTTCATAGAAATTAAAAAAATTGCGAAGTTAAGGCTTAATTTTGCAATGAATATGGTCAAAATTATTGGGGAAATAAAATTAAAAATAAAAATTCAAACAAAAATCTTTTTGTGAGACATACTTTAATTTTCAAAGAAATATTTTGATCCTCAAGAATTTTTATTTTTAATAGACAATATATATAGAAAAAAATTACAATATAAATCTTGTTTATCAGAATTATGAATTACAATACAATTGAAGTTTAAAATAAAGCAAAGATTTAAAATTTAAAAAGAAAGGAAAACATTCATATAACTATAAAATAAACACATTATTAATAAACTGTTATTTAAGAGCAATATTTTGCAGTATTATATATTCGGTAACTTAAACAATTCATTTCAATATGGAAAAAGTATATATCATAAAAGAAGATTAAAATATCAAGCAAATAAATTTAAACACAAATGAATTCACAGTTGTATATTTTCTTTACGTATATGTGTGAATTTCTATTTATATGCAATAAATACTTTCTGTTATATTTATCTGTCCATTTTTTTTTTAAATCTGTTTTTATCTACGTTACGAATAAAATAGAAAGAAAATAATTCACACATAAATACATTTAATAAGGTCGTTATTTTGTTGTGTATATCATGGTGCTCTAAATTTTGCTTACAAGTCACGGAAAATTTATGAATAAATAGCTTCTAGTCCATTTTTTTTATCTACTTTTGTTTCTATGTAAGTCTCTCAACATATCTGATAAGATGAATCTTTAGAAACATATTAACTACATTTCATGATAAAGTGAAGTTAAAACAGATTAATGAATCGTTGAAACTGTGAAGAGTTCTTTTTTTTAATTTGCAGTCTTTTTTGTTTCTGATTTTGATAAAATATTTTTCTATCAAAGAGAAAATAGCTATATCAAAGATAGCTATTCGGCACACAAGTAAGATTGCACTTATATTTTTTTATGTTTCTATTTGTAACATTTCCATATTTTAATACTGTCTTGTATTAATTTAAATTTAGAAAAACACTGTTTAGAATTCCAAAATAATATAAATCGTCGGTCTAATTATCAGACTGCGTAACTCCATCTGGGATGCTAATTTGATACCGTCGGGATAAGTGCCAAGTTTTTGTTTATGTTCGCCAAGATAGGCGATAATATTACAATCGAGAATTGCAAATTAAACACAAAAAAAGCTTTTTGCATATCTCAGCTGAACAAAAAAAAAATATTAAATTTTAAGTCTGTAGACCTAATAGCTAATAAGGATAAAATGATTTTTTTTTATTTATAACTCCCCTTAAATCTCTTGTGAGTTGATTTTTGAAAACACCTTCCCAAACTGATCTCTGCTCAGCAAAAGTAACACATTGTTACAAATTTTTTGTAATGAACGCTTAAAATAGTGTAAATAATTTATATCTGGAAGTGTAATACATTAATATTACTTTCTGTTGTATTTATTTTATGTTAAAATCTTGCCACCACCTCTCCCTTCGAAATCTAGTTTTATTATGAAATAAAAAAATAGTGATTATACTGTGATAGAAGGAATAAATTAAAAGTGGAGCTCGCGCACTGAGGCATGGCGTAGACGTTTGCTTCACCGCGGCGCGATTAAGAAATCACGCCAAAAAGCGCTTGGCGCGTTGCACTTCTATATCAAATCAGTTAGACCGGTGGAGTTAAGCAGTCTGATAACTAGGCCGACGATATGCTTTGTGTGTGTTGCAGATTTTTTAAACAATTTTATTTCGTTGATTGAATTTATTGTTTAAAGAAAACCGTAAAGTTGACACTATTATTACTGGTTGTGAATTATTATCGAAATTGACAATAAATATTGATCAATATTGCTCAATTATTGATAATTATTTTGTATGATTTAATTACGGTAATTTTTTCACAGTTCTGTTGCTTAATTATATATTTCTATTATGATCTTTAGAATATCTTCAATGCTACATTGAGGTAATAAGCCAGCTGTGTGGCGTGTTTGGTTTGTCGCTGGCCTTCGGCATCCAAGGTTGCGGGTTCGACCCCGGCTAAGTCGGTGGATTTTCATGATGCAGAAAATTGACAGCCGCCATGTTGTATGATTATTCGGCATATAAAAGATCCCTAGATTGTCTGTTTGGCTTGGGTGCCCCCGGAAAAATTAAATCCTAGTACAGGTTCGCATCGTCAGAGCTCAGCTGCCTCCCTCTAGGGAGGAAACTGGCATTAAAATTACCTGGGACGATTGGTATCCACCTATATATGGTGCCGCACTAAAACGAGATACAAGCTTCCGGGGAATGTACTAGGTGTGCAATGGAAAAACTCCAATCATCAGCCCATTAGAAATAAAAAACATTGAGGTAATAACAAAACACAACTTCTTGTATAGCTTGTAATATTCCAAATATTTCACGTTAATACTTACATGAAACAAAAATCTTATTACTTTCAAAAAGAAACGAGTTATATGGAAATATTCAGTAATAAATATTAACATAATATTCAGCAGCAAAAGTTATCTGCATCAAAATTAAGTGGATACAAAACCTTCCATAATAGTCTTATCTTACAAAACTTTAAAAGGTGAGCTTTTCTTTTTAAAAATGTTTTCAGAAACTTATACATTTTTTGAAAATCTACATCTATTTAAATTCAAAGAAACGAATGATGTAACATTACCAACAAAAATTCTAGTATGAAATAAAAAAAGACTTTTCTTACAAGTTTACTCAAAATCTCAAATAATCGTTTGCGATTCTGAAATAAAAATTAGAAATATATATTTTCGAAAATTCAAATCTTGTAAGTACAAATTCTGTGTGCACAAAACTATTTTTCAAACGATTTGATTTGCAACAAAATATTTATTTTTTTTAAAAAAAATCTTTAAATTAAATGCGAGGCATGTTATAATATTTATTATTGTCACCCATTGTCAATAAATTGCACCAGCTGGTGTTGCAAGCGCTGGCTTTTAATGGTTTGATTTATGCATTTATTAGGGTAACGCAATTCATTGAAAAAGGCAGTCACGTGGAGCACTATTTTAAGAAAAAATAAGATAGCTAATAATTTTTTTTTTTTGCTATTAAGAGAATTTTTTTTACTTTCATTCATAAGAAAAAGTAGATTAATCTATTTTATCGTCGTTTCCTATTTTAATTGCAATATTTCCAGTTGAAAAATAACAAGGGAAATTCAATATTTGTTTATTGCTAATATTTTATCAGCTGGAACATGTAGAAATATGTATAAGCTTCTGCTAGGGTTAATTGTTTATGTCTCGCCCTTTTTCTTTCGTCTGGAAACTTTAATTCCCCCGACAGAGGGTATGTTTTGTGTATCTACTCTTTGCAGTTGCACAATTTCTTTCCAGTTTATTTTTTGGCTGGGAATTTTTATACGAGAGTACTTTTTACTTAATCATACTGGGATTAATTAGAATTTAATGACTAGGTAATTTCTAGTTGTTATTCTTTTACTAAATAGGACAGTTGAAGGATAAGCATGCATTTCATGCCTTATTTTTCAATTCCTTCTATTAGTTCACACACTCTCTCTCTCTGTATATATATTACATATCTTATTCAAATTTTCAGTCGTTAATAAAATACATTCTATTCATCATATTTCATTGAAATACATTTTTTAAATTTTTAGTGGATGGCATTTGATGTCAATACAGTTTTTTTTAAATATTAATTCATTAAATAAATGAAAAAATGAAGAAATAGTAACAAACAAAAATAATAGTCCAACAGCATATATAGAAAAAAAATCTTTCGTTGTGCCCCTGTAGTGCAATGGAAACATGACATATAAACACATCATGTAAAGTAAAAACATTAATAACAGAAGAATGAAGGAAAATCGAAGCAGAAATTACAAAAAAACTGATTAATTCTATACCAAGACGTTTAAAAGTTGTGTACGAAGACTTTTGAGGTATAATTTCTTAGTAGCTTTTTGATTGCTAATTTTTTAGAAAAATAATTATGCTATTTTTAAAAAATTGATTATGTCATTCCATTAAAAACAAGTTGCATGTATCATAAGAAAATTTCATTTCCAATATATTAATTTTTATTAGTCGAAAACATTAGATTTTATAGTGTTCGAACACTTTTGTGGTCCACTGTATAAGACAACTCGTATAACATAATAATTATAAATAAATAATAAAATATTTAATAATATTTATAAATGAATAACATATTATGTAATAATATTTATAAATAATTATATTATAAATATAGAATATTATATAATTATTATATATAATACGAATTGTATTTTTATATTATATCATAAATAAAATAATTACATACATTATATTAAAATTTACAATGAATATCAATTAATAATTGCTGATAACTTGCAGTATTCCAAAAACTGCAAGTTTGTGAAATAAACTTCATCGAACTATGAAGGTTTAAAAAAGCATTATTTAAAAATAAAATAAAGGGGAAATGCACAAAAATTAAAAGCACAGCCCTCATATTTTTTTAAAAAAAATATCCTGGTACTCACGAATGATATTAGAAATATCCATATTCGAAAATAGCACAAAATACAACAAAAGACTGAAACAGAAGGCCTTAAGAACAAATGCAATTGAAAATGGTTAAATTTTTAAAGAAATCGAACTATAATGGTCTGAAATTAATGGAGTTAGCATGGGAAAAAACAATAAAAATTAAACTTTAATATACTTTATCTTCATGGCAATCCCACTGCCAGACGATAAAAATATCAAGGTAACCATATTGTAATGTTATCGCCCATCTTGCAGAGCATAAAGGATAACTTGGCGCGTAGTCTCATGATATCAAACAAACGCCTATTTTACTTCTCAAGATTTGACCATTGTAGCTTTAAAAAGGATCTTCAGCATAGTCACGAGAAACTAATAAATAAGGTAACTTTAAGCTAAAATGCCACTGGGTATTGCGTGCACAAAATTGTAAAACCCAGCTTTCAAAAATAGATTCCCGTAATAATTTTTTTCCTTTCTGAATTTCTATAAGCGAAGCAAATCTTTTTGTTATCTTTTTTTGAGGCAACGCAGTGAGAAAGTAGTTTTATTATTATTTTTTTACATTATCTCTTTTTGAGAGATTGCTTTTTATAAATTTTTAATGAATATTACTCATTAATGTTTACACTGTGGTTCCAAAACCTTTCGTCTCTTTAGATTTTTCGATTTCTATGATCCCACATATCAGACACGTGACAATTTAAACTGTACTTGATTTCCCTTTAATCTGTAATCGCAGGTCTGCAATAAACACCATTGTTTGCTACAAATAAAAGGCTACGATAATCCAATAAAGGTTTATTTTCCATCAGCATAAATATTTTTAAAACACTCTATAACAAAAAAACATCAACCAATGAAGAAGGAGTTGACCGACTGTAATAAAATTTTGTATGCCAAGGAATTTAGACCAAATATGTAAGCGATTAAAATTTTATGTCAAATGAATGAATAGTGGGAGTTCCAGCACACCGGAACTGCGAATTCAGCAGATGTATATATAGAGCGAAAAAATCTGATGGTCCAAATTTCTGTTGCATTTCAATTGCGATATCTTACCTCAACTGTAACAATACCTCGCTGAAAAATTCATGCACTTTATGAGCAAATAACAGAGTTTTAAAGAGGTCTTAGATCGGATTGATAGAGACTGGTTGGAATAATGGAAGAATCATTTGATATCTGGGTCGAAGTGATCCAGCAATTAGACGATGTTGGCAAGAATCGGTCAACAACGACAGATATTAACCCTTTAGCGGGTAGTGGATAATAGGTCTAGCCACATAACAAAATTTTTTTCTCCAAGTGGGCGGAGGATATTTAGTCTATCTACATGCGTTAATTAAAGCTAAAACTCATAAAAATCAATACAGATGGCAGCATGACCCTGTTTTTAAATTTCATGTCCTCTGATGGGTAGTTAAAAACAGTTTTTCTCTGTGTAAATCCACAAATTGTATTTTGATTACTATAAATAAGATTTTGATCTGTGAAAAAAATTTCGAGACGTCTTAAATATAATTTTCTCTCATCTGAATGAATTAAGCAAGTGTGCAATTAAAAAAAAGTTTTATTTAGATTTTTGGAAAGCTTTTATATGTGGATAGAATCTCTGTCCACTACCCACATAGAGCAGAAAAATGACCTTGAAATTTTCACTCTTCCTCTTCAAGAGAGTGCATTTGAGCCTCGTGAGAATGTTGAGGGTGGGAAATATAAACAAATTTTGCTTACAATATGTGGTACGAGATTCTTAGGTTCGAAAGTCTTTCATTATAGATTTTCTGTCCGTACCATTGTGCCTTTAAGCAATTGGTCCTATTTGCTTTGAAAAGTTTCACAGTAAATAGCTCATAAGTTTGTGAAATACCTAATTTATCCTCGAAAATATTACTTTATTTCTAACTTTTTATACCAAAATTAAATAAAATATAAAATGTGGATATATACCAATTTCAATGTATATTTTAGTAAGTAGTCTATATTGTACAATTATTCTATTATTATTTTATTATACTTGTACTTTGTATTTTTTTGTTATTGAAATAGTTATTAGAGCATAAATGTTAATTTTTCAAAAAAAGTTTATTGTAATATGATTTATTATTTCTGTCCTAAAAAGTAAGCTAAATATCTTAAGTGGCAGTGGCTATATTGTCTAGTCACCACCCAGGAACAAAACCACTGATAAGATATATTTTTTTGTGACAAAATAATGTTTATAGAGGATGAAAACATTACATTTATCAATTAATTTATCACAGAAAAGTGTATTTTGGCTGTGTGTCTGCGAAAGGGTTAACTTCAGAACGACAGCAGTCCACCGAGAGCTACAACAGAGTAAGAAGACTGAGCGATTGTCTGAGCAGCTGTCACAGCCCCGGATTCGTCGTTATTGACTATTCACCCTGTGGTTCGCACACGTGCATTCAACATGACCCTCCATAGATGACTCAGAAGAGGAAATTTACATTTACCTCTTATACCTTTTACACCTGTACACTATCAAGTCTGATTGCATTGGTGTTGGGCTCGATCACTAGCTAGGGATGTAAAATCTTTAGTGTCGAGTCCTGTTTCCAATTGTGTCCTGACGACAATCGCAGATGTATCTGTAGACGTCCAGGACTGCGTGGGAATCCTGCCCTGAATATTGCGTGCTACACAGGCCTACAACACTGCGTTGTGGTCTGGGGTGCTATCTCCTTTGATAACTGGGTCCTTTTGGTGGTCATTTCTGGCACACTGATAGCACAGAGGTACATTGACGACAACCTATGACTAGTTGTGTTACCATTCCTTTTGTGAGATCCAGGACTTAATTTTTAACACGACAATGAGCATCTGCGATACGTGTTGCTATAAGATTTTTCAAACTTGCCCTGCACTTTCTTGGTCAACTAGATCGCCTGAACTCTCTTCCACAAAGCACATTTTGGATGTTATAAGAAGGTGATTACAAGCATCCCGGAATGTTGAAGATTGCCGTTGAGGTTACCGAAGCTGTCCTCGACAGCTTCGGAGATATCTAAAGCTTCTATTTTTCCTCAATTTGAACATCATGGACGTCCCAACAACAATAACAACAATGTTGAAGGTTTAGCCCAACAGCTGGATGCAATTTAGCATGCAATTCAGTAGGATACCAGCCGGGAACTTTATCAGTCTATTCCATGCTAAAAGATAGTTTGCATGCACAGGCCAGAGGCAAATAAACACCTTATCGACTTTCTCCCTTTATAATAAATCACTCTTAATTTATTAGAAAAACTATTATTTCAACAAATAATGTCCTACCTTTCTGATGTTTCTTTGGGCAGAGAGCATATACGGTGTTTCCGGTCCTATTATTGCAAAAGAAATACGCAGCTTCTGAATTAACTTTTTAATTGCAATTATTATTAAAAAACGTATATACATGATACTTACAAAATAACCACTCGACGTAAGTATAAATGGAGGTAAACATTTTGGGGCGTATCCCCAAATCTTTTGAAGAAATCTGTTCTGATCTGTTCAGTTCCAATCTATTCCATCTGGTCAGTTCCTTCTGTTCTGTTTTTATCTCTGACATAACTGGCGTCCTCTGGTGTGCGAATACGTGGTTCATGGTTGGACACAGTTGGTTGGTTTTAACACCCTTTGTAATGTCAAATTCTGAATTAATCCTTCAATTTGTAACGGGTTCTATTCGGGCTTATACTAATCTTATAAGAGAAAAGGTTCTTTTTAACTGTGTTATTAATTTAAAAACCGCTTTCCGTAGAGATGACTTGGTTTTACACAAATGTAACTTATGTTTAAGTGCCAGTCATTGAGTAGATGAGGTAATGGTTAAGAGTTGATCGTAAGCTGATTTCCAGGAGTTAGAGACTAGTAGTCGCGTACCATAAGGTTAATACTCGAAAGAGAATCCATTTTTTTAAATTAAATTTCTTACAAAAGTTTATGTTATGATATGATTTTGTAAGATAAGATATATATATATATATATATGTTAAATTCTTTTTTCAGATCACCATGTCGAATCCTACACTTCCATATAATTTAACGTTTGAGGCATCGTATCCAACTCCTTATGCCACTTCCCAGTTCCTCTCAATGATTTTACTTTCCATGATGGGGCAAAAACATACCCCTAAAACGAAGTTGGAAATCAAAGACTCTTACGATTACATTATTGGTAAGTAATGCCGTTTTTTAATGATGTGTATCTGCGGATGGAGATGAATCCTTTTTCTTATTGCTATATATATATATATATATATATATATATATATATATATATATAGATTTATAATTTATTAAAAAGTAACTTTTAAGTAATTTTGGCATTTTATATTTTGTTAAAAAATTTAAAATTTCCTTAGAATTTAAAAATGAGTTAGATTTTAAAATTTTTCATCAGAGCTCATAGATTAAGATTTTTTTTGTCATCAAATACTTGAGTTGGGTAAAATTTTTCATCAGAGCTCATAGATTAAGAATTTTTTTGTCATCAAATACTTGAGTTGAGTAAAATTTTTCATCAGAGCTCATAGATTAAGAATTTTTTTGTCATCAAATACTTGAGTTGAATGTTACTTCTGTATTTTACAGTTTTCAAGACGGAACTAAAATATTGTTCTTTCGATAGAAAAAGAAAGAATTGTTTTCAAATCTAATTTTATTTAAAAGCATTTATAAATTAAAAACAAAATTGAACATTGATATTTTATCGATATAATAAATAATATGTAAATCTTAAAATTAAAAAAAAACCCATAAAAATTAAAATGGAAATAAGTTAAAATTTTTTAAGTAAAACTAATATTTGGAAGCAATGTTCATGTCCTTTAAAACCCTACATTACATTTTCGATGCTAAACTGGCGCATTTTCGTTTGTTTCTTCCAGCAATAAAATACTCTCATACAACAAAAAACCAGTCAAATAGCGATGCATCACTCCGAAATAAAGTGCGTAGTTATACGGTTATAAGGAAAAAGTCCCACAAATATTTATAATTATTTAATTATAAATATTTGTTTGATAATTTTTAATACATAACTGAGTCCAACATAAAATGATAATTTCTAGGTTAATATGCTATAAGATTTGTTTATTTTTTTCATATTTAAAATTTCAGTCATTTATGAATATCTTTAGTAATTAGTTAAATGAAGATTATTTACAAAGAAAAATTATACTTATTCAAATGGCTGGAGGTCAATTCACGATTTTAAGAGAATGTAAGTTAAATACAGATATTCAAGATTACACCCTACCAATATTTTGTATCAATTTCTTTCAGTGGGTGGTGGTACTGCAGGATCTGTTTTAGCAGCTCGATTAGCTGAAAAACAATGTGTGACTGTTCTCTTACTAGAAGCCGGGAAATCACCTCCGAAAGTAACTGATATTCCCACAGCGGCGAGAAGTTTCATCCAGTCTGATATTGACTGGAATTATAGTACAGCCCCTCAAGAACACACAGGAGCAGGTTTAGTTAACAGAGTAAGACTTTATTCTAGAAATTAATTTTTTGGGTTTTTGAAATACATATGAAATAATTTTTTTATATAATATATATATACGTGTGTGTGTACTATCTACCAATAAGTATTTACACACCTGTTATCGAAAAGAAAACAACATTTATTCAAATTTAATAGTTAATAGAACCTCCACTAGAAGCAGTCATTCCCTTCTTCTGTCCTTGATTTCTACAAATCCTTGTTCTATGACAGCTTTTGCCCTTTGGCTTAAAAAAGACAAATAAGTCCATTCAGTGATTTTGGACGTCGTCACATCCCTTAATTTGGCAATCCAAGTCTCCCCAGTGATTTTTGATTTCGTTCGGGTCTACGTTTTGGGTAGGCCTGTCCATCCGAATAACACTATTGTCACACCATAGTAATCCATGGTAGACTTTGCAAAATGACCAACTGTTGTTGTTATCCTGGAAGTAACATGTGTCCAATCTGTTGAGTTCCCACAAAGTTTAAAGCACACCGTCATTCAAACTAATGCAGTTGGCATCAGAGTTGATCTTACCATGAACTGGGACCAAGAACCCCAGACCATAAATCCATCTTCGTCCAAATTAATTGCGGGCAGGAAGCAATCTCCCCTCAAACGCCAGATTCAGACCCTGCCATCCAAATGGTAAAGAGGAACTTTGATTTATCACTCCAGAGAATCCGTTTCCACTGATCAACTGCCCATTCTCAATCTTCTTTGTACTACTTTATTCGAGCAACATGATTGTAAATGGTGATCAAAGATTCATGGACGAAAGCACGAACATTAAAACCGAACAGATGAACTTCCTTAAGAATGATATTCCTCGAAACAACACACTTGGATGCTTTTGGAAACTCTTGGCGTATTTGCGTCATGGATTGGGTACAATTATTCCGAATTACTCTAGACAACACTTGTCGGTTTATATCTTCGGTCTAGTCTCTAGGGTCTACCGACTCTGGGCATATTTCGACAATCACAGCTCTCCTTCCACGTCTGAATTGCTTAAGCCACAGTCAATTTTAGGTAATTCAGCACGCTAGATATATTTTTTTTTAAAAAATGGCCATTTCTGTGGTATTCGATTATGAAACCTTTTTCGACATCATAGATAACTCTGAGCTTCGATAATATATATACAGTGGATTACGTTTAACACGAAATAATGCAACGGTACCGACAAACTACTACTGATTTCCATGCATTTTCTTCTCTCTTAACACTAAACGAAAAAATCGCTTAACACGAAAAGATTTCCGTTCTGGAGATGAACAAAATACTGAAAACACCAGCTTATACTTCTCTTATACTAACGGAAGAATTAAGTTCAGTAGATGATGATAATGCGTGTCCAGCAACGTTGATGCCCTTATCCCGTCATTTTATCAGAGCCCCACTCCATCTGCATAAAATTCTTTGGGTTGTGCTATGTCATCCACAGTAGGACTTCATGTTGAACGTCGTCGTCATCTGCAAATTGTTTGCCTTCAAGATGTTGTTTCTGTGGACCAAACAGATGAACGGTATTCGATTCTGTTTTGTGTTTCTCGGTCAGTTGCTGGAGGGGGGGGGGACCAACGAACGCATACTTTTCGGAAATTCAAAAGATCATGTATTATGCTGTATGCCAAATCATGAGAATATCCTGGTGCCGTTGCAATGCTGTCAATCTTCGATCAGTTCAGCTCAACTCTTCCATCATTTGCTCAGTTGATTTTGTCGCAATCAAAACTGGACGGCCGCTTTGACATTCATCAACAATTTTGGAACGGCCTTGAAAAAATTTCTTCATCCGATTATACACTGCTTAACGAGACAAACACTTCTCTCCATAAACATGTAACATTTCTTTATGAAATTTCTTTTATTCACGTCCTTTCGTCCGCGAAAATCGGACCACACCACGATGCTCTTCTATCATACAATCATTCAGTACCATTGCTATTTCTGAAACTGCATAACTTAAGCGTGTGAATGCTTCTGTGGTGTATAGCAGTGTTCTCACACCTTTTTATCGCCGCGGACCGGTCAATGTTGGATAGTTTTATCGTGGCCCGCTGAGTGGGAGGACGTTGATTGTTTATATTTTAGATTGTTTTGTTTTAATAACTTTATTTTAATTTTTTTTTTTTTTTTTTTTTTTGTATATAAACGTGACTTTAGAATAAAATATAGCAACACCAAAAAGGAATATAGAGTGATTTAACAAGAAATATAAATTGATTTTTCATAAAAAGTAGCCCAAACCCAAGAAAAATATGCCACAGTATGTAAAATGGAAAACATTAAGTTATTTTTACAGTTTTCGAACTGTTTTTCAGCTTCTTATGTCCATTGAATTTTTCTTCTGTCTCCTTCTTTGGCTCCTTTTAGGTAATTGTGTAAAAAAGTTTGGTTTTTCTCAACATCTTTTAATTATCTTCTGTATAAATTTATCATACCGAGGAAGGTACGGAGATCATGTAGAGTTTCTGGTTTTTTATAGTTGCTAATTGCTTTAACTTTTTTTTTGGAAGAGGCTTAGAATCTTCTTTCTAAATAAGATATCCGAGGATTTCGATTTCATCAGCTCCAAACACAGATTTGAAAACACATTTATTTTTTTAATCCATAAGTATTTAAACGTTCAAAAACTAATATTACATTGTCTTCATGTTGAATTTCCTTAGTTGACGCAATAAGAATATCGTCTAAATTTGGGAATGCAAAGTATAATACTCTAAGGACTTCATATATAAATCTTTGGAATGTGGAACAGAAGCACGTTTTAAACCAAAACTCATTACAACTGGTCATCAATTTGGTGTATAGAACCAGTGACATTTGGTTCCGTAGCTTAGTAACATATCCACTAGACAAAAGTGATCACCTCTGTCCGGAGGCTGTTTTTATTACCGCTACACTACCAACTGAAAATGTAATGAATATCATAAAGCAGTATACGGCTGCCATCTATATATCATCATTATTTGAAGATACTATTTTAAATCCTACCATATACATTTGTGACTTATTTAATGACTTACCCTCACACACGCATCTATATAAGTAAAATAAACTCCAATAAATTTAATTTTGTTAATGTATGAGTTTTTTTTTTTTCTTTTTGAAATATCCTTTAACATGAAATTTTTTTAACACAAAAAAAAATATTTTGGTCCCTACACAGTAAATGTAATGTAAAATATAACACTGTAAATGTAACGTAAAATATAACAACTTCGATAACATATTTAATGGTGAAGAGCATGACGTATATCGGTACCATAGATATTGGCATTTGCATATATGTCCAAATACTTATTGGTATATATATGTCTAAAATCAATTAGAAAGAATCAAATCATGCAAAAAAAAACAAAAATTTTTTGACTTTGAGTGGGAATTGATAAATCTTGAGTAAAGGAACAAGATAAGAAAAGTAAAATTCAAGAGTTTGCTTCCTAAGATTTTTTTTAAGAAAATAAGAATTTGCATTTAAAAAATATGTTTATTTACAATAGAGCCAAAATATTTTTCTATAGGAATTCTTTCTTGAAGTGGAGTTCGTTTTTATATAGAGTCGACAAAGTGAATGCATTTTTATTTTGGAAAGATTTAATTTAACATGATTTATAATGCTGTTTCAGAATGCTTCTCCCAGAATACTTGTAAATTTCCTTGTGTTATTTTACAATGTGCTAAGAATGGAAGAATGAACTGGTTTCTTGTTTATTTTGTAGGATAGTGTTTATGAATGCATTTGGAGGTTACCTTTTTTTTTTATTTATTTACGTAAAACTTTTAATCCCCATTTCATATACTTCTCAATTAAGGAAATAATTAAGGGAAAAAATGAACTATTTGGTCAATTTTATGCAAATACTTACTATATAATAAACTCTAAATCTACTTAAGTCTATCGAAAATATGTATAGGTTTCGTAGATATATTTCTTACAAATTTAATCTTCTTTGTGGAAATTAAAGATCTAAATTAAAGTTTTATATACTCCTTTAGGAAAAAAATGCCCAAATACTTAAAATTTTGATATAGAGATTGATTTCTCTATTTAATCAATTGCATAAAAAGAAACCCGCATTAAATATATGCGAAAATTCAAATAGATATTTATATCTATCAGTAAGAGATGGCAATTCAAAGAACTCCTTACGGCTTACTTTATTTTTATTTTCATAGACGCAATCTGACAGTTAATTAGATATTGTACGTATTTACAAAATGTATAACTTTTTTCTTTCTCACAGTTACAGGATAACAGGAGAATGTTGTTGGTTCCATTAGCAAAATCTTATAAAACTAATGAACAAAAAAATGAGCAATAACTGTCTAAGTACAACGAAATGATAATTACAAAAAAGGTGTTGAACAAATAATAATAAGTATGAGACAAATACTATTGCGGCCAAATAATCAATTCAATATATCTGCTGAACAGGTTTAGAAAGAAAACGTCTTCTCATCATCATCTGTTTCACAATTTAATATGAAAACAGACATCATTTTTTTTTTAGGGCTGGACAGTAATTAAATGTATAATGCCCCTAAATATATGATTTTGAAAACACATACATATGTATAAAATTTCATTTTTTAGATTAAAGAAACTTGTAGCAATAAAAATGAATAATTTATTTTGAAAAAGAGTTAGCTAACATCTAAACATTAAAAAATTACATTAATCACTTTTGATGAAAAACCTCACATTTGTGTTTTTAAGTATTAAATTTGATGAACGATGAATTGTTTTAAATATAATTACACAAAAATTATCATTTTAAAATATAATTTCATTTATAAACATGAATAACTCTATTATCGTATTTGATAATTGATTTGGTTTAATATTTGCTTAGAGTAAATAATTTTTAAATAATAAAAATGATATAGTTTATTGTGAAAAAGAATTAATCAATTTCCAAGTATCAAAATGATTTTGATCAACTTTGGTGAAAAGCCACGTTTGTAAAGTAATATTTCGACTTACGTTACTCCTATTTACACGAATTCAGAGTTACACGATTTTCAAATCTCGGTGATTCGTCTTTTTTTTTTTTTTTTTGCATCATTAAAAACTCCGGCTGAGTCATTGTCAAAGAAAGTTAAAATATGTAATTTGATTGAAGAAGTTGTTGATCTGGCAAGGAAAATAAATTCAGAAGTGAATAGTTATGACGTTCAAGAACTGCTGTATTTCCACAATCAGGAGCTGACAACTGACGAACTTATAGAAATGCATGAATAAGCAAGACATTGAAGAACCTTAGTCTGTAGACCCAGTTCAATCAAAGGATCGAATGACGGTTGGTAATCTAACAAGCTTCAGTTTAATTGAAAAAAAAGTTACTAATTTAAAAAAAATACATAGTCCAACGAAGAGCCTATTTTTTCAACAGAACAAAGAATAAAAAAATTATTAGCATGGTACAAGGCAATTTTGCTGGAGAAATAAAAATCCTTGAGCCGGCAGACTATACTTGTTAGATTTTATGAAACCCCTTCTACATCAAAATAACTTTAGTTTGCGATTTTGTATTTGAAGTATCTATGAATTTATTAAACATTTTATTTTCTAAATTATTATTTTCTTTTGTCTCCAGCCCTATTTATAAATAATTTATGCGTATTTGCGTGAGAAATTATACCCCAACTTACGCGGTTATCATTCAGTCCCACCGATCATTTTAAGTTCGAAGTATTACTGTATTTTGGCTAAAGTGTAGATTAGAGGGCGGGGGGGGGGCCGGGCCTTCGAATTAGGCGATTTTTATTTAAATGTCATAGATATCTTGGCTATCGAATCCGGTCACCAAAAACACCTATCGCGAAATGAAGTAGCTTGCCGAATGATTTCGGTGGCCAAAAGAAATTTACTTCGCCAAGGCCTACCCTCCTAATCTATACTTTAACCCTGTATTTTTATATATTAGATTTGATAAACTATGAATTATCTTAAATAGTTGATAAATAATAATTTCAATATTATTTAATGGGCAAACTTTATTAATAACACTTTTTTGCATTTGATTATTATTTCAGTCTGTAGCATGGCCAAGTGGCAAAACTATAGGTGGCTCTGGTGTTATTAACGCTATGCTAAATCTCAGAGGAAATAAAAAGAATTATGATGACTGGTCTGCTCACGGGGCTCACGGTTGGAGTTACGATGAAGTATTGCGCTATTTTAAGAAACTAGAAGACAATACTGATGCAGAATACATTAAAAATGGTATCAAAATTAATACTATCCTTTTATATTACATTTCAATAATAATATGCTTGAAAGATTTTCCTTGTTACTTTTTTGATTTTCTCGATACTTACTTATTATCGCAACGTATTGGCGACATTATATGAAACGAAGCACTTAATCGTGGTTGCCAACTTGGAGAATTATTATTAAAGTTGGCGATTGTTGCGATGGTTCATAAGTACCATTTTCTGTTATTAAAAAAAAGAATTTAAAGTTTAATTTTTGTCTTTAATTCTCCGCCTTTTTTCTTTAAAAAACATTTCAAACTTCCTCGATATAGTTTTGATTATGATTATTTCTTATTTTTGCATTTCTTATTCATAATTTATTCTTGTATTTCTTTTCTTAGAAATTCTCAGCTCTATTTGTACTTCATTCTGTTTTTTGCTCCATTTAATGATATTTCTTTGTAATTTAATCGCGTTAAAAAACAATATTGATCAAGAATACGTCTAAAATGACATAAATTTTAGAGTCCTTAATGTACTTTTTTGTACAGCAACTACTTTTCAGTAATTTTATTTTCCAATATCATCTTTTATCTCATATAGCTCTGAATTTTTTTAATCTTTTTTTAAAAAGACAAATGTTTTGAAATTGTTTTGAGATGTAATTGAGCTTTATATTTTCTTTCTTTGTTATCCTCAGTTCTATTACAACATCTTTCTATTTCTTGCTCCATTCCATAAATAATTCTTTTTACATGGATATTTAACAAAAAGAAAGTGTCAAGTGTTAGAGAAACCCATATGCTAATTAAAATAAGAAAAAAGATAAAAAAGAATAGAATCTAGTAAAAAAATTATTATTTAGTTTAAACTATGATAAATTATAAGTACTATGATTATTACTTAAAATTATTAAAACAACTAAGGATAAAAAAACCCAAATGAGGATTCGGTAATTTTACTTAATATAATATGAATGAATTGTTTTTAATATTAGATTACTAGTGATGCCATGTCAGACATAAATTAAATTTTTTGTTTGACACATGTGAATGTGATACCTAACAAATGTTATCCTAGTTCAAATACCTAAAAGTCAAAATTATTTCTAATGCAAATATATATATATAATATGATACATTTCTATCAAAATAAGTTGTAATCATCAAAATTAAGAAATTTACGTTTTTATCTTATGCCTTTAATAATTGGAGGGAAAATCTTAATATAATTTAAATGACATCTGTTAAAATATTCAAATTACTATTTCTAAAATTTCCAAAGCTTTAATTGAAAAATTAGGCTTTTTAATCTGATCTCCAAAATAAAATACTTCTGCCAAAGATTTAATTTCTTGCTTCTAAGATTAAAATAGGTAGCCGTTAGAGAGAGAGAGTTTTGTCTGAGATATTTTTAAAGCTCTTTAATGAAATGTCCTAAATCATATCAGAAAAAGACTAATCGAAAGAAAACCAGAGATTTTTAAGAGATTTTAAATTTAATTTCTGAAAACACTTTTCAGGTTACCATGGTACTGGGGGTCCAATGACCGTTTCGAAACCTCCGTACGATTCGGAACTAAAAGCTGCAGTTCTGGAGGCTGCAGAGGAAAAAGGATACCGCGTTGGAGATATAAATGGTCCTGATGCCACAGGTATTATCCACAATTCAAAATGTTAATCAAATCTTGGTACTAGTCAATAGCGAAATATATAGTGAGTGAAATATTAGATAAATGCGTATTGTACTAGAGAAGTGGTCTTCAAATTGTGTTCCACGGAACCCTTGGGTTCCACAAGGCATACCCAGGGGTTGCACGAGTCCCAATAAAAAAAACCGAGAAAAAATAAATATGTATGCAAATTGGATTCATGTTATTTATGAAGCTTGTATAGTTACAAGTATCTAAAGCTCATCTTATTCATTAAAACTGAAAATTTTGTTTATATATAATAACTTTATTTTGCAACACTTTATAAACTTCTATTATAATATAATAAAAGGATATAAAGTGTTTCTTGCAAAACTAAATAGTTTTTTAATGGAAAATTCACTTGTTTACATTTGTGGAAAACAACAGCTATAATGAAGGAAAGGGAACAAAACATCAACAGAATTGATGCTAAAATCTAAATTTTAGCTTGGACAATCAAGCAAGTCAGTTTGGAGAAAATAACCTTCGAAATTCATACTTAGCTTATATACAAATTATTTTTCACCCTGACAACCGTCGCCGTGGCGTAATCGGCAGCACGTCGAAAGACCACGCTGCAGGTCAGGGTTCGAGTCGCGCGATCGGTCACACAACTTGCTGTTTTTATTTCTTTTTCTCCAATTTCTTTTATTATTTATTTTTAAAATTTTTTTTTTAAAAAAGACTTATTGATTATTAAATGATATTCTATATAATTATTGTAACTATTTCACTTTTTTGAAATAAAAAAACAACTTATATATGGTATACCTACAATTACTTATGTCATTAAAATCTAATTAATTGTATTTTTAAAATTATCCCTTATACCTAAATGACCATAAAATTTTACTTCAGTTTTTAACAAACCCGTTTTGATCAAGAGAAAGGTAGCTGGTTTTAAAGAGCAGGAGTTATACTCTTTTAAGTACAAATATTTCTTTTAAAAACAAAGAATGCTCCAATAAAATGAGAAATCAGTAGGATAACTGATTTTTTTATTGCACTATTGCTTAAAATTTTTTGCCAGTTTTACCCCTGTTTTTACAATATAAGGATAACTATATATAAGGAGGACTATAAATTGCCTACTTGTACTATTAAAATTATTCCTCCAAAATGTACTCCAAGTGTTCAACCTTGTGATGTTTATTTTTATAGGCAAGTAAACAAATTTTACCAAACATTTGCAAAATTCGGTATGTTTAATCAAACAGAATGGAAAAATAAATTCATGAGAAGACTGTATTAAAATCCAATCAATTGTTCATCATCAGTTGTCATTGTCAATTTCTGAAAACATGATTCGATATGCTTGGTACGCGGCAAAATTTCTGAAGATGGAGAAATTTTCTAAAAAATGTAAATGACGTCTGTTTTCCAAATGAATTTTTTAAAGAACATTGTTCTTGTGATAATTCTTTTATTAACTGCGCTAGATGTCAAAAAATTAATTGTTATGAATGTTTTTATGATACTTATCATTCCGGTTCTTGTATGTAATAAAAAATTAGGTAAGACAAAGTTAACTTTTTACTTACATTTAATTAACTTTATATTTATTACTTTTTAATTTATTTTTATTTTTTATTTATAAGTATTATTATTCTAACTATTAGTTGTTTTGTATTTTTTTAAAAAAGTGAAAAAGTTACTATAATTATATAGAATATCATTTAATAATCAAAGAGTCTTCTTTAAAAAATAAATTTACTTAATTCTAAAAATAAATAATAAAATAAATTGGAGAAAAAGAAATAAAAACAGCAAGTTGGCTGATCGCGTGACTCTAACCCTGACTTACCGATGTGCTGCCGATTATGCCACGGCGTCGGTTGTCAGGGAGAAAAATAATTTGTATATAAGCTAAGTATGAATTTCGAAGGCTATTTTCTCCGAATTGACTGGCCACTCGGTGCAATTACATTGAGGGTTGAACACCCTATAAGAGTAATACTATTACACAAAGTCTCGTCCCGAAATGAATTTCGTTCATCGTGCCGTCTCCTTGTCAGATAAATTTGCTAACCTGGCATTTTTACTTTGCTATTTCAGTTGCCACGA
The DNA here is from genome assembly GCA_019973955.1 of Trichonephila inaurata madagascariensis. Taxonomy (NCBI): domain Eukaryota; kingdom Metazoa; phylum Arthropoda; class Arachnida; order Araneae; family Nephilidae; genus Trichonephila; species Trichonephila inaurata. The sequence continues at coordinate 97,910 of BMAV01022525.1, forward strand.
CTACAACATTTCTATTGACAAAATGAATATTTTACATTATAAAAAATATATTTTATTATAGAAATAATAATTATAATTACTGATGTTTCGTTGTTTCTTTAATCGCTGCTTCTGTTTTTTGAATGAATGTTTAGTTGAAATTATCAACAAATACCTTTCATAGTTTTCAAAATTTAAACAAGGAAAAATTAAGTTTTCTTAATCATAGCTTTAGCTGTTCTCTAAAACCTTACTGATTATGAAGGAGTTATTATAGTCACACATTATAGTCACACATTAAAACCAATCTTATGTTTCCAGCTAATCAGTTCACGCACTCGGGTGTTGCCAAGTTTTGCTCTTTGCAGTAACTTTCTCTTAAAAAGCACATGTGTATACAAAATGCATTTTTATTTAAAAGTATAAACTTAAAATATGATTTTTTTTTAATTTTTAAAAAATCTTTTTGAAGATTTATTTTCCCTAACATTTAAACATCCTTACCCAAATATGAAATTTGAAATTTTATCTGAGTTTTACAAATAGAATAACAAGTGCAATTAGTTTAATGTTTGTTTTGAATTCAATGGAAAACACGTGTTGGTTTTTATCATGTGACTTCATGAATTGAGCCCATTGCTCATAAATAGAATAACATGTAATACTTTCATCTGCGTTCTATGAATTTTCACAATAAATAGTTAGCATAAATAAAAATAAATAATAAGGAATTTATAATGTATTACGTACATTCATGAGCTATTGTAAGTTCATTTGTTTTCATATAAAATTATTGTATGAATTTAGAAAAATAATTTTCATCTGGATTCCAAATCTCAGTAAATGTTTAGCTGTGATGTTCTAATATTTTTTAATTGGTGTTAACTTTCCTTATTTTAGCTAATTGTACAGTAGTATTCTACATCATTTATGACTTTATCTTTAATTTTTTTAACGCAGGCTTTTATGATTTACAAGCTACAATGCGAGTTGGACAGCGGTGCAGTGCAGCGAAGGCGTACTTGGCTCCCAACGACCACAAAGAAAACCTGGATATTGTTTCGGGAGCCTTCGTGAAGAAGGTTGACATTTTTAATCGTCTATGCTAATAATACGTAATTTCAAACAAATATATTTTCATATATATGTTACCGTTAAAGTGTATGATTCAGTTATTTCATAGAGAATAACGAGGTATTTCATGCAATAACTAGACAAGTCAACACCGGTGTAGCCAGCTATGAGGGGGCCCTGTATCAAAATTCCTTCGGGGCCCCTTTTTAGATATGAAAGCCCTGTTAGCGGTACTGTAGTTACACATGTTGGGGCCCCCGTATCATTGATACGGCTGATACGGTGGTAGCTACGACCCTGCAAGTCAGTTAAAGTATATAATCGATGAGAACAATTTCATACTTTACCTAATTATTCTATTAAATAATTATTATTCTATAAAATGACTAGTGATACACCGTTAAAGTGAAAAATGAGCAATTTCAAAGTTATTTTATAAATTAATTGATCATAAATAGTACAATCTTTCGAAAAAAATACATTTTATCCCTTTTGCGGATGAATAATTGAAAAATAATAAGGGAAAGCAGAGATGATATAATTTATTATATGGCTTATGTTGCTATTAAATAACCAGAAAAGGAGAAAAAAAGGATGTGTTGCAAAAATAGATTATATTTAAATATTATCAATAAAAATACATGCTAGGAAGAAAATCTGTTGCTTCCAAAAACATTGTGTAAACTTTTTAAAACAAAAATGTAAGAGAATAGTACTTAAAATTTTATGAGATACCTTTATTTTACTTTTCATTATTTATTAGAGAAAGGATTGCTGTGATGACACTTTGGATTGAACTGCTTATTATTTTTGAAACAAGCGCACTGTTTAGTATAGGGCTAGGCAGACTTTTCCAGGGTACGCGGGCTACTTCTAACTTTTTCAAGGTGTTGCGGTCCACCCAATCTATGTCTAGCTGGCAACAGTTTTCCACATATATGTTTCTTTTAGTATGCACGTCTTAAATCTTACTAAAGGTGGTCACCCCAAAATGTCTTGGCAGTTCACCCGTAGATCGCGATCGTCTTAATTTCCACCCCTAGTTTAGTATTATACATTTTTTCTTTTTACACGAGCACTTTTTAAATCCTTGTCCAGTACCGCAACTTTGAGTTGTTACAACGGATCGAAGCGTTGTGTCCATATTTGGAACTTCTTCAATGGAAATTAATTCTCACTGACATATACTGATATCTAGAGTACATTTGTTTTATTCCACCTAATCGGAAAATTTCTTCCCAAAGCAGCTAGAACCGGTTCAAAGAAACTTCGCGAGTGTTGTATTTCATACTTTAACGATCAAGTAATCGTTATTCTATAGTATACCTAGTTAAATCGTAGAATTCAATAATTTTATATACTTTAACTGACTGATCTAGTTATTTCATGAAATACCTAGTTATTCTATGAAATAACGGATTTCATACTTTAACGGTAACATATAAGCTGTGTTACAAAGAATGTTTAAGATTGATGCTGGATATCAGTCTCTGTTGCATCATGTTTGTAACCACGCCTGCGTGATGAACTACATCATGCGCTCAACAAACCATAAAAAATTCTGAAAATTTGTTAAGAAAATTTGAATGATATGGCCGCTTATTCGAGAAGCAAAACTTTTTAATGTAGAGAATTGTTAAGATGCAATAAAGAGAACGGTTGTTAAGTTTAACTCAAATAAGGAATTTAGAGATCTATATCTCACCCATATTATAGTTTAATATTTAAAATAATAAAAATAAAATATATGAAGTATTTGTTGGGAAGTGGTCCCCAAATGTTGCTCATTCAAAAAACCAGACGAGATTGTTGACAAAACACCAAGTTTATTTTCATTCTCAGTTGCTCAAGGTGTATGTCCAATCTTTGAAATGGGCACTCTAGGTCGTATCTGTGTGGTCACCCCCACACACTAAAAACCCTCAACTCCTGCTTCGCCTTATACACTTAATCGCCACCAGTTGGCACCAAGGCTATCTTGAAAGTTGGTGGCACCCACTACGCATGCTCGAACAGTTTCTTTTTAATTAGAATTACTTTGTGGAAATTAATGGTTGTTTCTAAATATGATCTTAATTTAGCATAATTTTAGGATGAATCTGCTAAATTTTTTCACAGAGCATTAGTTTTTTTAAAAAAAAAAATAGAGAATTAACACTGCAGAAATTGATCGTGAATGCTAATAAGGTTATACATACAAAATTAATAAAAGTCGAAAAAAGATAGCAACTTATATTTATAAATGCATTAAAAACACATGCAATAATTATATCTGCATGTTTATTTGGAACTTTATTATTATAAGAATATATGAGGTCCGTGCTTTATTTTACAGTTTTCTCAAGTTAAATTTTTCTGTTTTCAAAGTAAATTTTTGTGCAGCTAAATACTTGACTCGATTGACTTCTACTCTATTTGAGAATGTTTCAACGTTCCTTAAAATTTATGTGAAAACATTTTGAACAACTTTTATATATGATTACATGTAATGTTCCGTATTTTTCTTGAAACATTTGTATTTATTTTTATCAATTGTGTGAAAAAAACCCAGAATGTTCTTAGATTACAATATGCTTCAAATTTTATAAATTCATGACCTACAGTTCTTAATTAATTTTCTTTTTCATTAAGATAATCATCAACAACTTTCAAGCCTTAGGAGTGGTGTATGATTTTGAAGGAAAAACTCGTGAAGTGAGAGCATACAAGGAAGTTATTCTATCAGCAGGTACCGTCAATACAGCCCAGTTGCTCATGCTCTCTGGTATCGGTCCTCGTGAAGAACTGGCAAAGCACAATGCAAGTTGTTTAAATTTTTTTTTTCTTTATACGTATATCACATTCTAGGGGCATTCAGAAAGTAAGTTATACTCGAACCCTGTAGGGCGGCAACGTTTAATTGAGACAAGAAATACAATGCAACACAAGACACATATACTAAGCCAGTGTATCTCAAACTTTCAGTATTTGCGACCCAATATTCAGTCATAAGTACTTATGTAAGTAATAATCATATTACAGTACTCAAGTTGAGCTTTAAAGGATCACACGATCGATCAAATGGTATAAGGATGTGAAGTAATTTTTTTTAAAGAACCAGAGGCAGAAAATAACTGTTCATTCAAATTAACGCAGTGCTTCTCAAACTTTCAATACTTGCGACCCAATATTCAAACATAATTTTCATCGCAAACCTCTCCATACAATAATAATGTATTGAATTCAATAATACTATACTTTGACGCTAAGGCTTCAATACAATTTTAACCTCTTAAGTGCCACCAGCGTATATAAACGTCTAGCTCAGCCAAAACGTTAATTGCTCCTGACATATATATACGTATTTCCGAAGTATATTCTTTTCTGTGCACTGCTATCCATAAAATTATTCCGAAGGTTTTGGAATGCAACAAAAGGACCTTGACAGTGATTGTGTGAAGGATTCATTTATTCCTTTTCTTCCCCCTCCCAATACATCCCATACGCGCACCTACGTGGAAAATGGTGGCATTGGTGAGCGAATAGCTAAACTTTTAATCGGCAGTTAAGGGAATTTTATTTATGACAAACCCATGAGGTCACTGTTAATTATTAAACTTGTTCTTAACTTAGCATTGTTAAATTAATTATAAAATACACTGTGTACAGTATTGATACAATTATACGTGTGTATTATATCAGTGTAAATGTGTATTTTATTTTTTATTATGTCAGAATGTATTTTGTTTGTATACTTTCTGTAAATGACTAATTTTTTTATATACATAATCTTTTGTTGTCGACTTTTCAATATATGCTCACGCCCCCTCGTAGAGTTACCATGTTCTCCTAAGGGGGAGCGCCCCACAATTTAAGAAACATTGTACTACGCTATTTCTTTACATATTCATTTACATCGTTGACGAAATGGCGTCTTCTCAAAAAAATTTTCAGATTGCGTTACACATGGAAATCTAAGATCCGGTCTATACGGGGTGTGCTGTAATAGACGCTGCTGTTCTTCCTTGCCTTTTCGAATTGGTTAAGTGTATGGCCTTCACTGATTTTATTTACAGTGAAAATAGCTTAACATGAAACTGAGGTGACTGAAATATTTTTTCGTGTTAAAGGATATTGGGATAATGCAAATTATATATATATCCCTATTATGCCGAAAATTTCTGCTGTACGGGGAAGGTTGGATCCGTAAAGCATTGCTAACCCTAAATCACTGGCCTAATTCAGCGACAGCCTTAGAAATCATAATAGGTCTCCAGTTTTTAGTTGAGCCTCTGTACAGAGGTCTGAGCTATATACAGGAGAAATATTATTATAATAGAAGCATTTTTCACAAAAGAAGAATATTTTGAAAATTGTTCATTCTATGTTAATTTTTTGTCAAAATATTGTACTTAAATAATTTTTTATTGTAATACTATTCTTAAAATAATTTTATATACATTTTCTAATCTAAGTGACACTAAATGTCATAAATATTATCCTTTTACACGCTTTTGCAAAATCACGGTTAAGAACGTAGTCGTATACCTTAAGGACTTTTCAATTTTTTTTTTGATAATTTGAGAAAAAATATCAATCAAACTGAACCAAGAAGTTTCAAAAGTGAGTTACTATGATAAAGGACTCAAATGACAGACACTTTTCGTTAACATTAAAGGAATGTTATTTCAGGCAAAACTGTCATATTTTGTCCAATTTATTATAGTTTTATTGTTCTTTGATGATCGACAAATAAAATTTTGAACTTTTTCCTGCTTGTGGCTTTATGCCAGGGCGAAGTGTGTCTTGTGCTACACTTATGGCTCTATATTTTTCTTGGTGGAGCTCTTTAGGTAGCATTCGAAAATTTTCCTTTCATCTCAAGCATTTCATGCTCATCACTTTATTCAAATTTACTTTCACTATTGTGATTAATACGCATTATTTCAACAGGTTCTTCCGTTGCTTTATCAGTTTCAACTTCTTTCAATAGAGATCTTAGATGGCCATTTCCTCTTTTTTAAATTTTACTCATTTACATTTATAAACCATAGTAAGTCGTACAACACAGCAATCCAAACCACTAAGTTATTTACAGGGGAAAAATGTAGCATGTTCATAGAAAATATTTTGAAACAAAAGTGTTCGCGCGGGGAACTCAGTTAAAACAAGTACCTTAAAGCAGTGCTCCGCAACCTTTTTATCTCTGCGGACCGGTCAGCGTTTGATAATTTTACTTCGGGCAGTTGAGGATGGCACACGTTGGTTGTTTATAATTTAGATTGTTTTGATCCAACAATTTTAATCTAGTTACATTTAAATATGCCTTTAGAATAAAATATAGTTACACCAAAAATGAATAAAAGTGATTTAACGTGGAATATGAAGTGATTTCCGTGGAAAGTTGCGCAAATCTGAGAGAAATGCACCACTTTAAATAAAATGGCAATAGTTTAATGTTCCTTAGACGGCCCGGTACCGATCCGCTGACCGGGGGTTGCGGATCACTGCCTTAAGATTGTAAAAAAAACGTTTGCCACTCCGAAAAAAGAGGCGGATATGTGACAAATTCTTTTTAGTTTCCATGAATGTCATATAGGAGGATTCTGTCAATTTCTTATTGATAACAAATAAACAGTTTTCCCAGAATTAATGATTTCGTGAGCCTGTGATGGCTCTCGCCCACTCTCAGCTTAAGGAAGAAGAATAACTTACTTTTTGAACCACTTACAAATACATCGATTATGAATTTAGTTTCACGTGTAGTCGTTTCACTCCTTAAAACATATATTTATTGCGTAAAATAATGAAGAAACTAATTTGACTTCTTTGATTTGCATTCTTTTCCCAGCAGTTCTTAAAAAATCCTTGCCCTTCGTCGTCTTTTTTTATTTTATTTCAAGTACCAGTAAAAGTTAAACGATTTTCAAAAACTGAAAGAGTAATACATATAATAACTGATTCTTTATTTAATCTAATAATTAAAAGGGGAACATCAAATGAACAAACACAAAACAGAACCTGCTATTTGTACTGGGAACATTAATAAATAGATGTTAATATTATTTTGATAATTCCATGGTTATATCAAACTTGCAAAACACTTTTTCCAAAAACATATTGTTAGTGATAAAATAACATACTTTTGTTTTTTACGATTATTGTAATATTTTGTAATTACACAAAGTGCCAGCGTGAGTGAGTGAGTGAGTGAATATTAACGTCACACTGTTTAGCTACACGAGGGCTTTTGGTGACGGACCACGTAATTTTGAACCATGGTCAAGTGACGTGGACGACACCTGAGCTGGCACCCCCCTCTCCTAACTACCACACCACGCCAACGGGATGACGTTTCAGCTCTCGACAGATTTAACGTGCATCGCTGCCCTACACGGCGGGTCTTTTAGTGGTACTGGGCTCGAACTCATGACATGCCTGCCATGATCGGATGTCTTGACTACTGGGCTACCGCAGCCCCCACAAAGTGCCAGCGCTGTGGCTTACAGGTAGCGTGTCTCTGCCTCGTATGCTCAAGGTTCGAAGTTCGATCCTGGATGGAGTCGATAAATTTTCTGAATGCAAAAGTGCACACATGTCATATGATTATGTGGCATGTTAAAGATCCTTTGAGTATCAGTTGGCTTTGGTACTTTCAGCAAAATTAAATCACTACAAAATTAAGCATCCGACAAGAGCTTGAATTAAAATTAATTCGAGAGTCAGAATTTAGTTGCGAGAGCCGCTACTAGATGTTGCTACCAATGAATTGGTTGTCACACTTAGAGACTTGCCATGTCTGCAAAGAACTTAACTCCCAAAATGTAGCCCATTAAATAAAAAAAATAATGTAATTTAACAAATTACATCAGTTTGTTCAATTACTATGATACAGCTTGTGAAGGGGGAGGGGAGACATTTAAGTAATAATTTTTCAAGAACAAATTTTTTCCGTACTATGGAATTATATAATAAAGAGAAATAATTATTGCGTTGGAATAAAGTTTTAAATAAATTATACAGTTTTATGTAAAAATCTGATGCGTGTAATTGTATACTATGCCTTATGTTGAACGTGGGTAAATGTTCTTACAACAATGAATTCAGATAAAAGATTTGATGTTGTTGTTTCTAATGCCACCCGTCTGACGGTGTCAGATCGAAGTGGTTGATCCACGAAATACATCGCGGCAAAGGGCTAGAGATTTACGCCTGTTGTTAGCTATATCTTTGAGTATCACTAGGGTTATAGAACGATTTGGCTCGGTTCCACCCCAATTTTGAGATAGAACACCCTGGTTGTATGGTCAGTGTCCCCACCTCTATTCCCCTTCCACCAACCTCACGAGAGGACTTGCAACTCGATGGTTATTTAGAGTACCACATGCAGCAAATGCGATATACATCTACAAAGATTCATGCCTCCTCCGAGATTCGAACCCAGGTCCAATGGCACAGCAATCATTGTCGCTAACCACAATACCGGATGAGCTGGGGCATTTGATACCAATCATTATAAAAAGACTGAAATCTGTAGACGTTAATTTTTCTTAAAATGTATATTTTTATTACAAAACAAAATACAGATTATGAACCTTGTAACAGATATTTTAAATCTAGCGGTATTAATAAGAGCCTACCATGTGATAATTTGTTTTTTTCAAAACAACGCTATTTAGAAAATCTAATAAAATTAATGTACTACATTTCAGTGAAAAAATTAAATAAATTAAAGAATGAAAGAAAGAACAAGTGAGAACTAGAGAATAATTCGATAAAGGATTTTAAAATATTGTATTTCTGAATTTTGTACTGTGAAATTACCATTGAATGATCACAATTAGACGATTGACTAATCATGCCATATTGATTAAGACAAACTTCATGAGTGACTCATTTCATAATTATATATATATATATATATATATATATATATATATATATATATATAT